>CAUYQU010051348.1:0-103048 GCA_963574635.1 Cheracebus regulus | reverse complement strand
CAAAGTGTTGGGTTTACAGGCATGAGGCACTGCTCCTGGCCTAAAGAAACATTTTAGGCTTCAAATTCAAGATTTCGAGATGTGTGTCCTCTGGATACATGAAATAACTTGATTCAGTAAATCTTCATTAAGTGAATAAGTAGATCTCTAGGTAGAATAGTTAAGATTTATGAATCTGGCTTTCGTTGACTTGCAGCATTTAAAACGTATCCCCTTTTAGATTTAAAATGTCATTTGCTTTTGTGGCAAAGGCATCACCTGAGTTTCATCCAACTCTGGGCCTCCCAGCCCCACACTTGCGTTGCTAAACTTGGCAGGAGGAAAGCAATGATGCATTTCAAATCCAGGATCCAAATCTTAGGCAGCCCTTAATGCTGCTCAGCAATGGTTCTGACCGGTATCGTTCCTTCTTCCATTTACTCTCTTGGTCTCCTAGATGATGGTATGGTATTATTCCTTCTCTCTTCAAAACTCCAGCACCTTCTTTCCCACCTTCCTACTTCAGTGATGAAACTGAGACTATTAGAGGAATCCCAAAAAAATCCCCACAGTGCATCTCTCTACGGGTTACCCTCCCTTCTCTGCTTCCTTGCTGTTATGGATGAGGTTTCTTTGCCCCTGTCCCCTATCAGTCCTTCATCTGAGCTTCCAGTTCCATCGTCCCCTCTCTCCTACTCCAGGCACATTTTAGCACATTTAGAAGCATCATCAAGGTTCACCTCTTTCCTGGCTGATTCCCTGAAAACATGTTGTTACGTATCCCTTCTTAAAACAGGACAAAACAAAACAAAAAATATTTTTTGATTCAGTTATCTGCGCCACTTATATCATTGTTTCTTGTCTCTTTTTTTATTTAGCAAAACTTGTCAAAAAAATTTCCATACTGGTGTCTCTGATATTGTTATTTTTTAAGAGACAGGATCTTGCTCTATTGTCCGGACTGGAGTACAGTGGCATGACTGGCGCTCACTGCAGCCTCAAACCCCTGGGCTCGGGTGATCTCCTACCCTAGCCTCCCAAGTAGCTGGGACTTCAGGAGCCTCCCATCACTCCTGGCTATTTTTTTAATTTTAATTTTTGTAGAGACAGAGTCTTGCTATGTTGCCCAGGCTGGTCTCAAACTCTTGGGTTCAAGTGATCCTCCTGCCTCAGCCTCCTTGAGTGTATAAATATAAAGCTTCCCATGACGTTGGATCAATTTAGCTGTTTATTTCTAGAAACTTCTCTAAAGAGAACTGACAAGAGAACCATCTTTTTATTTTTTTAGTTTATTTTTTAAATATAAGTGAAGGAGAATCTAGAACCACTGTCTGGGTGATCTGTCTCTCTTTTGAAATTCTCAGCCTCCCAGTGTGCTGGGAATACAGATGTGAGCCAGAGCACCTAGCCATCTGATGTAATTTTTGTGCTTAGCTTTACTTTTGAAGCTTTGGAAATCTGCCGAACACAACACTAACCTTTAGTTGTAAATTTGGGTTCCCATGTTGAACAATATAGTGATGCCTTTAGGGCCCTTTGAGGCATTTTCGTCCTATAAATTTTACAACAGATTCTTGCCAACTTTTTATAGTTTTCATCACAATTTTCTACCAGCTGTCACTTCTACTATCATTAATTTGTCTGCCTCTGTAGTCTTATTATTCTAATTGCCATTTCTGCTTTGTAACTTGAATCTGCTGTGGCCAAAAACACAGCTTGGACATGTTAGATTTCTGTGTGAAAGAGAGCAAATAAACTATGCATGAGGGCCTAAAACAAGACAAGATGTTTTCCTTTTTATTTTTAAATGCCTAGGTTTTGATGAATCAAAGTTTTTGAGGGTCTAGGATGAGTAATTCTCAGATGAGTGAGATATTGTCATAATCACTAGTTCACATTCAGTAAGCATTTATTAAAGAAATATACATATTTCCCAACACACGAGGTAGCTGGGGTTTCATACTTATGCATTTCTAGCCATGGATTTTGTACTTACATGTTTCTAGCATCTGTCTCAAACTATGACAAAACTCTTTTCTTGACTATCCAAACGTCACATTTTATTCCTACTCACTGGTGTGGTAACAGTCAGTTTTATTGATTTATGCTGGTAGTGCGGCCAAGAAATAAAGATCCTAAATTAAGGGCAGCTATATTTCTTCTTCATCGCACTTCCATTTCACACCTGATTTCCATTCCTACTGTCTTAACTGTGATTCTAATCTGTATTAGCTCACGTCTGGATAACACATTTTTAATTACTTCCTTTGGTTACACTTTAGCCTTATTGTCAAAGTGTCGCCAACTGGTCTCAACCTACTTTTTGGTTTTTTTGAATGAGTCTTTATTTGTTTTAAATTTTCTTTATATTTGTTATTTTTGTGACAAGGTCTCACTCGGCCATCCAGGCTGGAGTACATTGGCATGATCTCTGCTCACTGTAGCCTCGACCTCCTGAGCTCAAGTGATCCTCCTACGTCAGCCTCCTGAGTAGCTGGGACGACAGGCATATGCCACCACAACTGGCTAATTTTTTATATTTTTTGTAGAGACAGGGTTTCACTATGTTTCCCAGGCTGGTCTTGAATTTCTGGGATTTCACCTTGGCCTCCCAAAGTGCTGGGATTACAGGCATGAGCCACAGTGCCCGGCCTATATTTATTTAATTTATTTTTAATTGAGAAATAAAAGTTGTACACATTTATGGTGTACAATGTGGTGTTTTGATATACATATACATTGTGGAATGATTAAATCAAACCAATTAACATATTCATCATCTTACATGCTTGTCATTTTTTTTTTTTTTTTGTGGTGAGAGCATTTAAAATGGCGGGTATTGGAGATTAGCAATTTTTAAGTATGCAACACATCATTACTAACTATAGTCACCATGCTGTATGACAGATCTCTGGAATTCATTTCTTAATTCTTATTTGTTTAAGTCACAAATTATTTGCTTGGTTCTTCTCTTTGTTGCACCTATGCAACAAAGAGAAGTGTAATAAACGTTACGTTTTTGGGCCAACATCTCTCCATTTTTTCCCAGCCCCTCGTACTCACCATTCAACTCTTTTTTTTTCAGATGGAGTGGCAATGGCACCATCTCGGCTCACCACAACCTCTGCCTACCAGGTTCAAGCAATTCTCCTGCCTCAGCCTCCCAGGTAGCTGGGACTACAGGTATGTACCACCATGTCCGGCTAATTTTTGTATTTTTAGTAGAGACGGCGTTTTACCATATTGGCCAGGCTGGTCTCGAACTCCTGACCTCGTGATCTGCCCTACTCTGCCTCCCAAACTGCTGTTATTACAGGTGTGAGCCACCACACCTTGATTCTACTTGTATGAGTTTGGCTATTTCAGATTCTACATATAAGCAGGATCTTGTAGTAATGTTTCTCTGTGCCTGGCTTATTTCACTTAGCATAATGTCCTCTAGGTTCATCCATGTTGTCACAAATGACTTTCATAGAGTAAACAATAGAGGTTAAAATTCTCTTATTTCTAGAATGATAGGAATTGAACCTACTCTTGAGAACTCAAAATTCTCTGTGCTACTTATTACACCACGTCCTAGAGTAAGGTCAGCTAAATAAGCTGTTGGGACCATACTCTGAAAATGTTGGTTATACCCTTCCCATACTAATGAATCCATTAGCCCAACTTATTATTTCCCTTACTATTTTCACAGGATCTCTTATCACAATGCTGATTTCTCATCTGAACAGGCCTAGAAATAAACCTACTAGCTCTATAAGCTTTCTTTGAAAAGATTGAATAGTATTCTATTATGTATATATACCACATTTTCATTATCCATCATCTGTTGATGGACACTTAGGTCCACGACCTAGTTTTAAAACTTAATAGTCCATTACATTGACTCCTTTCACTTTGTTCAGTAGTTGCTTTTTTTTCTTTTTCATGTTTTTGAGCATTTAATATGTTGTAGGCACCAGGCTAAGCACATTGCATGGCTTGTTTCACTTTATCTTCATAAAAACTCCATTAAATAAGTTCTAATATTATCATGATTTTATAGTTTAGGAAGCTAGAGCATAGAGGAATAAATTGCTTGGAGATCATGGAACCAGTAAGTGGTGGAAATGGGATTCAGATGCAGATCCATCTGATTCCAGAACATGTGTTCTTAACCAATGTACCTCTATTAATTCCCCGTATAGACTTTCTTATGAGACCTGAAAGGTTACTGATACTTCTGTCTCTCTTTTTTTGGACTTAGGCAGTGTTCCTGAATATCTTCTTGTTTTCACCTACTTAGATCTTACCCTTTAAAATCAAGGTTAATTATACCTTCTAACTTGCTTCCTCTCTGACCATGTCCATTCTGGGTGATCTGTCTCTTTTTGAAATCCTTCAGTTCAAGGATGAGATGCTGTCTTATGAGAGTATTTTATGTTTGTGCTGCTCAGAGCATTCCAAATTATCCACAAGGTCAGAGACAAACATGACGTATGTAAATAGATATATTTCTCAAAAGAGGTATAGGAGATGACAGCTTTATAAACTCAGACTCATGGTTCATTTAGAACAATGACTTCCAATGAAGACAGTGGTTCTAGATTCTCCTTCATTTATATTTAGGAAGTAAATTTAAAAACAAAAAGACGGTTCTCTTGCTCTTCTCTTTAGAGAAGATTGTAGAACTAAACAGATCCAACCTCATGGGAAGCTTTAAATGCCCAAGGTAGGGGCAAAATGAATCAAACAGGGCAGAATGCAAACATATGCACCAAGAATCCTCAGAGGCAGATACTACCATATTGATATCCAGTAGAGTTTGCTTTATTCTTGGATGTGCCATTAAATTGGTGGGCAAATTCGGTATGCCACTCTGTCTTGCTGGATTTTAGGTTTTCTTCTATTTCACAAGAGGAGGCAGTTTCAGCTGTTGTAATATTATTTGATTCTAGGTGGGAGATGGGCTGTTAATAAAAAATAGTTTGAAAGTTCATTTTTCAGGAGGAAGTACTAGTGAGAGAAGATAAATGAAGAAAAACTGAGAAGAAATATGAAATGGAATGGAGAAGTGGGGAATAAATAAATATAAATGCTGACTGGGAGGGCTCATTGAAACGGTTAGTGGCCTACCAATTCTCCATTTCCCATTTTCCTCTGTTAACAGAATCCCCATCTTATTTGTGGTAACATTGTGTTCTGAACCATTAGATGAGGTGACTACCCCAAGCAATAAAGTGACTCCTGTTTCTGGCTTTTCCTGTTTCCTTGGCAGTAAGATCTGGCTTTGTGACTCAGTTCTGACCATGAGACCTAAAAACTAGAAATCTCCTTGGGAAATTTTTGGAAAAGCCATTGCTTTCCTGATACATGGGGGAAAATCCAGCTTCATATCACTCTCCCCCTTCTTTCTGCTTTGAACATCGACTTGATGTCTGGAGCTACAGTAGCCATCCTTCCATCTATTAGGACTCAATGTAACATAAAAACCAGTGCCTGAAGCATGGTGGAATGGGAAAAGGTAGGAAGAACCTAGGACCCTCAGGGCATGGCTGAATAGCTGCTGCAATGCCAGCAAGCATTTACTTACTTCTGGAGTGTGTGTGTGTGTGTGTGTTTTAAACTTTTATTTTAGGTTCAGGGGTACATGTTCAGGATTGTTATAAAGCTACAATCGTGTCATGGGGGTTTGTTTTCAGATTATTTTGTCACGCAGTTACTAAGCCTAGTACCCAACAGTAATTTTTTCTGCTCCTCTCCCTCCTTCCACTTCCACCCTCAAATAGACCCCAGTGTCTATACTTCCCCTCTTTGTGTCCATGTGTAATTTGTTTATGTGAAAAATAATTCTTAAATTCTTATTTGTTTAAGTCACTGTTGCTTGGTCCTTCTCTTTGTTGCACCTATGATGCATTTCTAACTGATATGGAAGAGATGGCTGAAAACAGCAATACAGACTCTCTACTATGGAAAGGCTCCAAAGAACTTAACTAGGTAAAGGAACTCTGCAAATGATTGCCAGAAGGTGAAGGCAAGGTGTGGGGTTTAGGGTTATGGCTTTTTAAATGACTTGGAAAGTTAGTCAGGATAGATAAATGTGATGTTTTTGTTTGAAGACCGGCTGACAACAATTAGAGGAACAAGTGAGATATGAAAGCAGGAAGTCCTGTGAGTCATAATTTTAAAGAAAAATTGATGCAGATCTAAGGAGACACTTTAACAGGAGACCAGTCCCTAAACACAACATGTAGCTTTCTTTCCTTGCTGTATTTCTGTGATAAGTTTTGTAACAGTCTTGGGTTTGCAAAAGGCGTGCTTTTAGGTATATACAGTACGCTTGCATCAGACACACCCAAATTGAAGAATATCCTATGTAACAACTGGTCCATATTCTCAAATCTCACAATGTCATTGTTTCCTGATTAAAGGAGATTATAGAACAGTGGCCGCTGAATGTGTAATCCTGGATTGGATCCTGGATTAGAAAAGCATCATTCCTGCCCCCAATAAAAGATGTAATTGAGACAACTGATGAAATATGAATATAGACTTTATATTAAATAATATTTTTCAATGTTAATCGTGTTTAGTAATTGTTTGGGGCCTAAGAGACTGTAACTCTTTGGAGATACATGCTGAAGTGCTTAGGAGTGAAGGGTCATAATGTTTGCCACTTAGTCTCAAATGATTCAGCAAGAAAAAATATGTATGTATGTTTGGTGAGGGAGATAAAGTAAATGGGGGAAAGTGTTAACTATGAGTGAATCTGGGTGAAAGGTGTATGAATGTTCATTGTACTACTTTTGTAATATTTGTGTATGTTTGAAAATTTTCAAAATCAAATGTTATTAAAAAATAAGTTTAGGAAATACTTTTATCTTTTAAACTCGGAGCTGAAATGGTTTCCAAGTTTTGAAATTTCCACTATTTTTAGAATATATGCCCCTCTACCTAGAATTTGGGCATATACTCACACAGTTTTTGAGTAAATATGAAATTACCGTGGACATTGTGTGTGTGTGTGTTAAGCTTTCTTAGAATTCTGAGTATAAGTCACAAAGAGTTTTAATTGCCAGCAATGTTATTTATGAGATATTTAATTCCACTTCTTCTGTGTGTTTGTAACTTGGAATCTGTAATTTTTTCCCCCCATCTTTAACCAAAAGGACAATTTCAAAGGCATTTAGAGACTTTGAGAGTTTGACAAGGTTTTTCTGGACATGATGCATAGCGGGGATCTAACCTTTTGTGAATAACAAAAAGCATGACTTGATGCCATGAAGGGGCAGCCCAGGGCAGTGACTGTTGGCTGACTGCTGTCTACAGACTACAGAAAAGTGGCCACTGCTTCTTTACTTTCTAGGATTGGTGGCCAGTATATTGTTAATGACATCTACCTGTCAGTGAGTTCAATTTTAATGCTTTTCCATACAACTATTTTTTATTCAGCAAAATCAAAGAGGCTTATTTAAATTTGAATAGTGTGTTTTCCTGCCCCTTTTCTTGGAATTACCACAACCTCAGTCACCAGCAACCCCTAATGTGTGCTCCCCACACCTGTATGGCATGTTTACAGCACAGGCTAATGTGTGGCTGCTGTGCAAGGAAGGTTATACTTAGACATTCCCAGATGTGCTGCCGTGGGCTTTGAACAGGTTTCTTAAACTTCAGTTTCTTCTGGAACATGAGAATTAGTAATGTCAGAGGTGTTGGAACCAGAGCGACTCCATTTTGAATAGGGGCTGGGTAAAATAGGAGACCTAATGGGCTGCATTCTCAGGAGGTTAGGGATTCCTAGTCACAGGATAACATAGGAGATTGGTACAAGATACAGGTCATAAAGACCTTGCTGATAAAACACTGTAGTAAAGAAACCAGGCAAAACCCTCCAAAACCAAGATGGTGACGAGAGTGACCTCTGGTTTCTCACTGCTCATTATACTGTAATTATAATGTATTAGATTACTAAAAGACACTCTCACCAGTGCCATTACAGTTTACAGATGCCATGTCAATGTCACAAAGTTACCCTATTTGGTCCAAAAAGAGGAGAAACCCTCAGTTCTGGGAATTGCCTGCACCTTTCCCAGAAAACTCATGAGTAGCCCACCCCTTGTCTAGCATAGAATCAAGAAATAAGTACAAGCTGCTGAGCAGCCCATGCCGCTGCTTTGCCTATGGAGTAGCCGTTCTTTATTCCTTTACTTTCTTAATAAACTTGCTTTCACTTTATGGACTCACTCCGAATTCACGCAGGAACCCTATCTTGGGGTCTGGATCAGGACCCCTTTCTGGTAATAGTAATTACCCCTGCCAGGTTGTTTGGTATGATTAGATAAAATTTATGGATGTGCAGAATCTCCTCACTGCTACCTTTTGCAGAAGTCTCAGTATTAGATGTCAATTTCGCTTTTTTCTAAACCCATTGCTCTTAACTTTAAGGTTAGGTATTTCCAGATATTTCATTCCACACCACTTGTGTGTTTATGACTTGAAATCTGTGATTTTTTTCCATCTTTAGCCAAAAGGACAATTTCAAAGGCATCTAGAGTCCATGAGAGTCTAAGACAAGATTTTACTTAACACAGTTAGTTCTATTGTAACTAATGACCCACTAAAAACAGACTTCCTAGATTCCACACCATCCAATCAATCGTCAGTCCATGAAATTGTAAGCACCATGGATCAAATACTGTCTGAAATGCTAAGCAGCACATATGGTCTAATTTGATGCTAAGACCCTCTCTGCTATCAAGTAGATATTACATATGCCTTTTTTCTTTTATTATAAATGTCTATCGGGAACTAGTTAATACTCTTCTGTTTTGTAGAGCGCCCTATCTCAAAACCTTTCCAGTTTGCCTTTTAATGAACAGAGCAAGTAGTTTGTGTTGCCAGCTGCCTGATTTCCTTTCTGTCCACGATGCCATCTCAATTTAATGCCTCCTATGATGGGAGGTGGTTGCTAATTCAGGTCACTGGGTTAAGCAGTGAGGAAGGACTCATTTTCTCCCTCTTCCATCATACTCTGCTATTGCTGTGGCCACCTGGGCTTACTTTGAGTGGCCCCTGCTCACCTGCCCACCTGTACTGAACTCATTAGAACAATACATGGGTTGGATGCACATCTGTGGAAGGTGGAAGGAAGCACCCTTCTCTAGAATTGAATTATTTAGTAAAGAAGTCGTAGATTTTATGACCATTTTCGTACCTACTCTTTTTTTTTTTTTTTTTTGGGATGAAGTTTTGCTCTTGTTGCCCAGGTTGGATTGCAATGGCATGATCTTGGCTCACTGCAACCTCTGCTTCCCGGGTTCAAGCAATTCTCCTGCCTCAGCCTCCCGAGTAGCTGCGATTACAGGCATGCACCACCACGCCCAGCTCATTTTGTATTTTTAGTAGTGACAAGGTTTCTCCTTGTTAGGCTGATCTTGAACTCCTGAGCTCAGGTGTTCTGCCAGTCTTGACCTCCCAAAGTGTTAGGACTACAGGCGTGAGCCACTGTGCCTGGCCCCTATTGCCTTTGGCTTTTTTTCTGACTCACAATTCATTTTGCATTCTCTCATCTTTTAGGAATAAATAATTCTTTTCCTTTTGCCCATCACCTCCCACTTGCAATTGTTCAGCAAGTGCAGGGTACTCTTTCTCCAGCACTTGACTATCTAAAATGAGTCAACTTCTCATCTCTGCTTCTTTCCCCAGAGTGCGAGCCATCGTGTCTGAATTGCAGCTGTCTCTCACTTGGACTTCCTGCTTCCGTTCCTGCCTCTTTTCATCCTGTTCTCCACACAGCACTCAGGGGGATCTTTCAAAATTAAAGTAGATCATTAACATGTCCTCTTCCAAAACTTCTACTGACACTCCATTGTTCTTGGAATAAAATCTAGACTTTTAACCTTTACATTTTGACCTTACATAAATGGCCAATTCAATTCACTAGCTTGGTTTCTTTCCACTTTTCTTCCCTCACTTAATTTGACCTGCAAACACTGTCCTCTCCTGATGTGCTAGTTTTTGTCTGACTTTAGAGTCTTGAATTGGCTGTTCTCTACCTGGGTGCCTGGATTGTTCTTCCCTCGGATCATTACAAGGCTGGCTGTTCATTCTTCAAGCCTCAGCATGAACATCCCTCCCTTAGAGAGACTGCTTGGGATCCCTCTATCTATAACATCCCTTTAAATTCCTTGCTAGTTACTTTCCTATTCCACTATTTTTTTCCTTCTTCACAACACATTACTCTTCGAGATATCTTATTTATTAGTTTACTTTTTGTTATTTGAATATCACCACCAGATTATACATTCCCATAGACGAGGGATCTTTCTGGAGTTGTCCATCATTTATTTCTGATGCCTGTATTGGTGCTTGGCATATTGTAGGAACTAAAACAAAATTAGTTGAAGGAGAGGAAGAATGGATAATTATTCGTGTGTCTGAAATACTTAGAAGAGTATTTAAAGGTAATGGTGTGAAGTTCTCTGTAATGCATATAGAAAGTAAGTCTTTTCTCCAGACTCTCTTGTCAGCTGGTAAGACCCAATTTCTAGAAATATCCCCCAAGGGTATTTCAGGCCTGATGTTAACATATTCTGCCACCAAGACGCTGTTTTCTCAAAAAACATAAGCCCTTTACCTGCCTCATAGAAACTCTAGGGACCACAGATTTTGTCTAAGAAACAACTAGACTAAGAACATTCAGTTGTTTTTTCGGGGGAACAAGGGAAGGAAAGGATGAAAGGAAGAGATAGTTAAGGAAAGAAAGAGTTAGAAACAGAAATATTTCAAATGAGGACTAGCTCACCAGTAAACACAGTGGTGGGGTAATGCTCTATTTCCCACAGCTGTAGTTTGTCATCAAATATTGGTAAAAATCCTAAAGAGAGGTTGGAGTTCAGATTTAGATTCTAGAACATATATCTGTATTAATCAAGTGGACAAATATATTTTTCTAGCTTAGCTAGGTTTCTATTAGTTTGGTGCAAGAGTAATTGCAGTTTTTGCCGTTAAATTACTTTTGCACCAGCCTAATATAAATTAACAAATCGGCATAGGAGTCACTTTTTTTTTTGGAAACAGTAAACAAAACTTTGTGTATTCTATGTGTGTGGAATTCTTTCAGCTCATAAATGTAAACCCTATTTAGTACACCAATATTGCAACTCCAAAGTGTATGTGATTCCTGGTTATGTTATTTTGAAACAGTTAATATGAGTTTCCAAATATGCATCTAATTTATACCAGAAAATAATTTATCCATTGGAAGAATATGACTTTGTTCAGTTGAAGGTAAACCATTAATCTTTTCATATGTGTATTAAAACTACAGTTTTCTGTGACTTGTAGTTGTAATATTTCTAGTCATATTAGAAGGCATTAGCAATGATTTGCACATAATGTATACAGTATTTGCAAAAAGAGCCCATTTTCAGTCAGGTATCTCTTATAGTTCAATTCTTGGGTTAATAATTACCTGCAAGAATGACTGAATGTATTCTTATTTTAAAGACGTTCTAGGCAAGCTATTTCTCTAAATAGCATAACTATGGTTCTGCAATTCTTATGGAAATTAAATGTCTGCTGAGGGTATTGAAGCTATCGCTGATTGATGCATTTCCCATAATGCACCTTAAACTTTCAATATAGTTTCATCATACTTTTAAGTTGTCCTTTATAAAGGAAAATACAAATGAGAAAATGTAATGAATGTACACCCATACATTAAACATATCATGGGTAATGCTATTGATTAAAATGTAAATATATTAAAATGGAGAGAGTAAAATTATATTCTTATATGTATTAGGCCTTGGTCCTATAAGCACACTATTTTAAATTATTTGTCTGTGTTCTGTTTTCTGCTGCTGTGAGGTTATAGTTGCTGAATAAAATCTCTTAAATCTGTTAACGGATACTTTCTGAGTAACAGTCTTTGTGTTGCAAAGATACTGATTGATTAAAGAGTACAGATTGTATGTACTTGTAGATAGTGAGTTCATTCCATTTGATTCAAATACTGTGTATAAGCATTTCGTCCATCTATTGTCCATTATTGTATGAGATGTTGTTAATTCTGTTATGTTTTATTTATTGCTTTGTTTGCAAACTGGATCAGAGGGCTTTACAGAATTAAAAGAGTGAGTTGGAAAATAACACAAGGGAAATAGGAAGTGTGGAAAATACAACACAGACTAGATCAAACTATTGGAAATAGAGATAATAGTTGGGTATTTGTGGAGTGCAATATGAAAAAGGCCAGTCCTATCACAGTCAGGGTATTCAACAAACATTCTGTACTGTGTTCCACACATATTTTGTGTATTTATAGGCAAGAGGGAGAAAATATTTTTAAATTGTATTAAGGTCCTAGGAAAACAATGTGGAAACCAGTAGCTGATTTGACTTGGTCATAGCCCGTATATTTCTAGTGACTCAAGTGCAATGCGCATGCCCTCTCTAAGGCTTGCTTTCAGTTTCTCACGTTTTAGTCCATTTTTGGTAATTTGCCTGAGCCACTTCCATTTTGTCCTCGATTCCAATTACTAATATACTACCATCCAAATTCTGGCACGTGGCTTACAAAGACCTTCACGACCTGGTTCTGGTGATCCTCTCTGACTTTCATCTCCAAGCATCTACTTCAGCCCTCCTCTCAAACCACCCCAGACTTCTTATCATGTTCTGAGCCTGCCGTGGCCTTTCCTGTCTCCACGACCTTGAGCCTGCTGTGCCTGTCCTTGGAGTGCCCTTCTCTCCTGTCCCTAGGAAATAAAACGTGATAAATCTGCAACCAGCTCAACTTTGTTGGTCAGCTTGTTCACCTGTAAATGGGAATAGGAATTCTTGTCCTATAAAATGAGATATAATAAATGATAAATTATTATAGAATTATATCATTTTATAACATATTATCTATAATCGTATATTTCATCATATGTAATATATCAATAATATAATATATAAATTATTTTATTATTATATGTAATACTATAATAGTAATAATGAAAGTGAGAGATAACATGATTTTGGTGTTTGTATGTGAGTGAAAAAACCCAGGCTTGGGAATGAGATAAACTTGAGTTCAAGTTATAATATACTTTAATATTTGCCCCAAAGTCTCCAGAATAGATTTAAAAGTGGTGCAGGTCCCTGGGAGACTATTTAGAGAAGAATGTGATAGAGTAGTTTCTAGGAGGTGAGAGTGTCATGTGAGACTATTCCTTATTCCTTCCAATTATTGATTACACATTCTATTGTTTTAGGCATTGCATCAGAAAGAATTTGTGGGAGACATTTAATAAATATGTCCAATGATTTGGGATTTTTTCCCACTTTGAATAACACTTTTATGCATTGGTGTTTTCATCTATAATATTGTGATTAGTGTTGATTAAAGCAATAGGAAAAAAAGCATATGAAAAAGCATAGGGAAAAGAGATTAAAAATAAAAGTTGTCCAGCCTGGCTAACATAGTGAAATCCTGCCTCTACTAAGAATATGAAAATTAGCTGGGCGTGGTGACACACACCTGTAATCCCAGCTACTCAGGAGGCTGAGGCAGGAGAATTGCTTGAACCTGGGAGGCAGAGGTTGCAGTGAGCCGAAATCAGGCCACTGCACTCCAGCCTGGGTGACAGAGTAAGACTCTCAAAAAAAAAAAAAGAAAAGAAAAGAAAAGAAAAAAAAAAAAGCTGGATGTGATGGCTCATGCCTGTAATCCCAGCATTTTGGGAGGCTAAGTTGGGCAGATCAGGAGATTGAGACCCTTCTGGCTAACACGGTGAAACTCCGTCTGTACTAAAAATAGAAAAAATTAGCCAGGCATGGTGGCACACACCTGTAGTCCCAGCTATTTGGAGGCTGAAGCAGGAAAATTGATTGAACCCGGAGGTGGAGGTTGCAGTCAGCTGAGATCATGCCACTGCACTCCAGCCTGAGTGACAGAGTGAGACTCCGTCTCAGAAAAAAAAAAAAGTTACATGAAAGGTAGGTGTAACCGAAATATGAAGAACCATTGTGGGCAACAGAATAGAAGAGTGGGGAAAAGTGGTATCAGAAAGAGTACAGAATTTGAAACCAAGATATTTGAGTTAGAATCCAAATAGGGTAAGCATGTTTTTGTGTGACTTAAAAAAAAACTACCAGATGAAGATGGGATAACCCTATCTATCATTAGGCAAGTTTTGAAAATTCCTTCTGCTATAGAAGTTTCTTAAGAGTAAGGATAAATATGCATATTCACTTTGTGTCTATTTTACAGTGTGGGGAAATAGCTAAAAATTTGATATTATATGATTTGCAAATTCTCAAAGGAGTTCATCTCTTACTAAGATATTTCATTGTAATTATTATTTGTAATGACTGTAGCTTTGTGTTTATAATTACTGATTTTAGGGTATGTTCATGTATGCTTCCTTCATGGTTATTCTTTTTTTATTCTTCCACCACTAAAACTAAAAATTTAGACTGTACTTGATTGCTCAGGGGAGGTAGAGCCCAAAAAACTTTCTAGAGTCCTCACTCTCTTGCCTTTAAGTTCTGAAGCTTTAGAGTCATGGCTTTCAATGGCAAGAGACAGGTACTTGAGAGAATATTTTTTTTTCTTTTTACTTATTTGTTAGATTCTACCATATTGGTCTTGAACATTAAGACCCAGTAATGAAGGACACAGAGTATCCAGTCTTTCTAGAACCTCTAGAGAGAGTTAAGGGTTAAGCATGCGTGATGCCCTCAAAGCAGTTCTCCTGAACCTGCTGAGGACTAAATGTGAGAAGGAAGCATCCTGTCCTTTTGGCACTAAAACTCATGAGAGGAAGGCAGGAGGTGGAAATTGCTAAGAGAATTTAGGGGACTGCCTAAGCAGAAGTGATTCTTGTCTCAAATCCTAAAGTCCATCTCAAGAAAGGGCAAGTCTCTAGGAGAAGCAGGGGCTTGATGTGAGGGAGGCAATGGTGAATGGGTGGGCTAGACACAGGGCTTTTGTCAGCCCCAAATCTGCCTGGGTCCCCAGTAGGTGAGGAAGGACACTTGAGGGCTTCTTGTGCTCTCCTGAAGGCTGTGAGCAGACGTAGTGGTGGTCTTTGGTGAGAAGTGTGTGTATTAGCTGGAGAACAATATGGAAGAGTGGTTGAATGCTTCGGTGGGTGCTGGTGTCACCCATCCCTGCCAGAGAGTTAACCCTCGTGAGTAGCTGGCAAAGTGACTGCAGATGTTCACCTCTCTACTTGCTTCCTCAGTTTTGATGTTTGGAAAGCTGTCACCAAAATCAGATGCTGTTGATCAGAAGAGAAAATGGGTAGAGCAGGTAAGATTTCTTAAGTGATTGAGATTGTATTTTATCTATAGTTCTACCAAAAAGACATCTGCACTCATTTGTTTATCACAGCACTACTGGCAATAGCAAAGACATGGAATCCATCTAGATGCCCACCAACAGTAGATTGGATAAAGAAAATAGAGTACATATATACTGTGGAATACTACAGAATCATAAAAAAACAAAATCATGTCCCTTTCGGCAACAGGGATGCGGCCGGAATCCATTATCCTGAGCAAATTCACCGAGAGACAGAAAAACAAATGCTCTATGTTCTTACTTACAAGTGGGAGCGAAACACTGGGTGCAGGGGCAAACATGTACAAAAGGATGGGGGCAAATAGACACTGGGGATTCCAAAAGGGGAGGAGGGGCAAATTCTGAAAAACTGTCCACCAGGCGCTAGGTTCATTGCACAGGTGACGGGATCATTAGAAGCCTAGCATCACACAATATACACATGTAACAAACCTGCACATGTACCCCCAAATGTAAAAAAAAAACCCAAACCAAAAGAAAACAAACCCAGATTGCATTTAAAGAAAAAGTGCCTGATTTTAAAACCAAGCTACTATGAATTAGCGAATTTAAATGTTCTATCATTTTACGCAGGAGTAAAGAGCTCTGAGTTTTAGTCATAGAAATATAAATTGTAATTTTTGCACATCTGAGGTTTGTGGTCTATAAACATGAAAATGTTTACACTATATATCGTACCTGGATTTGGTATGCTTAATGTTAATGATGGCATAAGACTCTTAAAGTGTGTGTGTGTGTGTGTGTGTGTGTGTGTGTGTGTGTAGTAGTTTATAACATTTCCTTCCACCTTCAAACCTTATGTCAGAGAATGCTGGCATTACTTTTTTTAACCTTTCCTGAACCCCTCCCCAATCCCATTCTTTCTGAGGAAAAAAAGCACAAAAACCGAAGGGAGGATTCTCTTGAAAAATTTAGTTAGAATAGAAAGTAAATTTTGTGTTGAAGATGACCCTGTGCAGTAGGGGAATGTGTGTGTCAGGAGTGGATCAGAAGCTAGCGGCTGAGTGACTGGAGGAAACAGAGGGACAGAGAGTGAGGCCACGGGGCCTTGGATCAAAGAGAGAAATCGTGAAAAGAGTCAAAGGCAGGCCAGGTGCAGTGGCTCATGCCTATAATCCCAGCACTTGAGGGAGGCTGAGATAGGCAAATGCCTTGAGCCCAGGTGTTTGGGACAAACCCGGGCAACGTAGTGTCTTCCTCCCTATAAATTTTTTTTTTTTTTTTAAATTAGGGGCTGGGCATGGTGGCTCATGCCTGTAATCCCAGAACTTCGGGAGGCTGAGGTGGGCGGATCACTTGAGGTCAAGAGTTCAGGACCAACCTGACCAACATGGAGAAACCCTGTCTCTACTAAAAATACAAAAACTGGCCAGGCGTGGTGGCACATGCCTGTAATCCCAGCTACTCAGTAGGCTGAGACAGGAGAATCGCTTGAACCTGGGAGGTGGAGGTTGTGGTGAGCTGAGATCGCATCACTGCACTCCAGCCTGGGCAACAAGAGCGAGACTCTGTCTCAAAAAAAAAAAAATTAGGCAGGCATGGTGGCACGCACTTGTAGTCCCAGCAACTCGAGAGGCTGAGTTGGGAGGGTTGCTTCAGCCAGTGTGGCAGCGTTTGCAGTAAGCTGAGATTGCACCACTCATTTCAACCTGGCCAGGAGAGCAAGACCCTGTCTCAAAAAAAAAAAAAAAAAAAAAAGACGAACAGAAGACGGGGTGGAGCTTTCAAATTGAACCTGCTACGTTTACTAGCATGGAAACTTTGAAAAAACGTGCCCAAGAGCCAGAAGCACTACAAAAGCTTTGTACAGATTGTTTCCATTAAAATGGATTTGATAGACAAATGATTTGCCACTTTATTTCGGATCACCACTGAAGACGAATGCTCAGTGGTTGAGAAAATATCAACAAACAAAAACAATCCCTCTTTCCAGGGAGCTTAAATTGTTGTGCTGTAAGTTCACAGGATCAGGGGTAAGGAGTGCAATTAGAAGGGCAGAGATAATCTAAATTTGACTTTGCTAAACTGGCCACTTCTCTTGATCTTAACACAAAGAGGGACTTTAAATGGAGGTTAAAAAGCTAACAGAAAGCATGACTGATGACGTCACTGCGTCTAAGTTTGAAATGTGTGAGAAAGTAGAAACATTTATAAACCATGAGGCAGTTTTGCAATTTCCAGCAAATCAGCCACAACTGAGAATATAAAAACGGCAGATCTTCTGGACTATTGAAAGTGAATCAAACAGTTCTAGGCTGCTCTGGGAGAAACCCATTAAAATATCAAAAGGCTGGGGTGAGCAACAGAGGGTGAGAGGAGAAGATAAAAAGAATCAGTTGTTTTATGAGTAAAGGTGATGGCAGAGTGGATCGTGCTGTATCTCAGAAGCCAATACCTGATGCACCTGAGAACAGTTATTTTCATTAATTTATACTTGCAATATGTGACTGGATAAAAGCTTCCAAAAAAGCTTTGTAGGGAAGCTTATCTGATTTCTTTCATTATATCCAGGCACACACACATATAAATTTCATTCAAAATTTGTCATTTCATATCCATTTGCATGTTCTATTTTATAATGTTTTAATTTAAAATCTGTAAAGTAAGATTTATCTATTTAAATGGCTGCAACTACAGAACACTGCAGGGTCATAACTTGCTCATACTGTGAGGATCAGGTGTTGGAACCAATTTACACAACCCTGAAAATATCAGCCAAAAATGTCCATGAATCCAGGTAACTGCAAAATGAGGGAGGGGTATAATCTGCAAATAGTGTGTTCGACAGGCGGCTGTTCTCTCTGAAAGTCCTAATTCATGAGGAGGAAGTATTTATTAGGGAAATGAAATGAGTAGAAAGAAGAATTTGTGTTGTAAGATTTGGGACCAAGACAGGAGAGTTTCTCTTTGTGGGTATTTTGTCAGAAGGTATAGTGAGACTAAAAAATACAGAGAATCATTAAGATAGGAAGAAGAAATTAAGTGCTAAGGGAGAAAGAGAAACTGGTTAATTAGAACTGGAAACCAGGATCTAGGTTGCTTAGAGGCCACGAAAGGGAATGCTGCCGGGAGTCCACTTGGCACTAAATAGACAATGTGTAGGAGACAGGCAAAGCAGGAGAAACCAAGCACATAGCAGGATCAAAACTTGGAGTCTGGGGTGGCTCATGCCTGTAATATCAGCTCTTTGAGAGGCCGAGGTGGGCGGATGGCTTGAGCCCAGGAGTTCGAGACCAGTCTGGGCAACATGGTGAGACTCCCATCTCCAAAAAAACCAAAAATTAGCCGGGCGTGGTGGCGTGCATCTGTGGTACCAGCTACTCAGGAGGCTGAGGTGGGAGGATCACTTGAGTCCAGGAGGTTGAGGCTGCAGTGAGCTGTGATCACACCACTGCATGCCAGCCTGGACCACAGAGCAAAACACTGTCTCATAAACAACAACAACAACAACAAAACAAAGAAAGAGATCAGATTTTCATGGTAGCAGATAGTTTACGACCACCGTGGGATTCACGTTTTACCATATCAGAAATAAATACCTTGGGGTTGTTTAACACACAGTGAGGATGCTCTGTGAGTGCCTTTTCAATCCCCACAAAGTTGAGGGTTGAAACATGTTACTCCATCTCAGGAAACTGTGTGCTGGGGTGGGGAGAAGGAGGAAAGCAGTAAGTTTAGGGATATTTGACTCCCTATGACCAGAGCCTCCACTGTCCCCCTCTCTGAAACCTGCATAGGCAGAAAGACAGAAGAGACGGCATTTCTTTTTGGTGGGAATGAAGAGGTTATGGAGTGGTGAAGCACACAGGTATTTGGTACCTACTTTATCTGGGGCATCCAGAAAAAAGAGGGCATCTGTCTGGACACTAGAAGTGTCTGAGAGATTCTGATAGTCTATAAATTACTCCTGAGAAGTTGGCAAAATTTCTTCTGCTGTGGCAATGCTCAGTCTCATTTTTCATCCTGTGGCACATGAAGCGCCCCCTCACCTTAGAGAGGTGACCCCAAGGGCCATATGCATGATTTACATGGCATGCGATGAAAAGGGCTGCATCATTAGAGAAGACTCTACTGTCTGGGGAATAGGATAGGAGCATGGACTGGAGAGGAGATAGTAATAGTGAAGACATCCACTGGGTGTTGACTTATTCGGAGCATTTTTTTTCTTCTTCTTTTTTTTTTTTCGGAGGCAGGATCTTGCTCTATTGCCCAGGTTGGAGTGTAGTGGCACCATCTTGGCTCACTGTAACCTCTGCCTCCCAGGCTCAAGTGAACCCCCCACCTCAGCTTCCTGAGTAGCTGGAACTACAGATCCTTACCACCATGACTGGCTAAATTTTGAGTTTTTTGTACAGATGGGGTCTTGCCATGTTGCCCAGGCTGGTTTTGAACTCCTAGGCTCAAGCAATCCACCTGCCTTGGCTTCCCAAAGTGCTGGGATTACAGGTGTGAGCCGCTGCCCCTGGCCTTACTCTAAGTATTTAAAAAATCCCTTTCATTAAAGTTCCTCTGGGTCTAGCTGTAGACATGGTGAAGGGGAGGTGAGAATGATTTAAATGTTTTTCTACAAGGTAGGTATGTGAAGAGGCATTATACTAGCTTAGTGTATTGGCAAAAGTCATAGAGGCTAGGATTTTGGTAGATAATAAATTTATTTTCATAATCTCCATCTATGTTATTTCTATTTTAAAGTGATATTTTACCCTTCTGATATTTTAGCCTTTTACCTTACCCTTTTTGTCCTACATATGAAATTGGAGACCCACTTTTAAAAGTGAGTGAAGAATAAGACAGTTGAAAACTAAAGGGAACACACAGCTATATGGCCTTAATTTCTTTCTATGTGAAAAATCAGGATGTTGTCCTTTAGAGCTTCATCTTGCCTTCCACCTCAAAAAAGTCTGATTTTATGAAATTTAAAATAGTACTTGAGCAACATAAGTAGAAACTATCTAAGTAATAGCAATTCACTTGAGGATCAGACTGTGGGAAGTGGAAAAGGAAACTTCATATTATTTTTCTTTAAATGAATTAGATGAGAACAAAGGGAAAAGATTAGTAGGAGGCAACAGCATAAGTATATTTTTGTTTTGTTTTGTTTTATTTTTGGGAGATGGAGTCTCGTTCTTATTGCCCAGTCTGTAGTACAGTGGCGTGTCTCGGCTCACTGCAGCCTCTGCCTCCTGGGTTCAAGCAATTCTCCTGTCTCAGCCCCCCGAGTAGCTGGGATTACAGGGGCCTGCCACCATACCTGGCTAATTTTTGTATTTTTAGTAGAGACGGGGTTTTGCTATGTTGGCCAGGCTAGTCTTGAACTCCTGGCCTCAGGTGATCCACCTGCCTTGGCTTCCCAAAGTGCCAGGATTACAGGTGTGAGTCACCATGCCTGGCCAACTATATGTTTTAACGAATGCAATGGCTCATATAATTGTATGGCCTCTTAGTTCAAGTGAATACTCAATCCTCTAATAAATCTCAACAGCTTTTTTTAAAGGGTGTCTCTTACTATTAAAGAATATATTAGATTATCTGCTGTTTCATTTGTAGCTAATCACGTGGGTAACATTTTTGTTCAACTGAGCACCCTGTCTAAACGTAGAGCTAGGATTGCATTTGGAAACAGGAGCTGAGGAGAGAGAGCTGGTTTCATCTGCACTACAGGATGAGAACTTGAGTTCCTGGAGCACTATGGGAGGAGGAGTTGAGGAAGAATGATGGGGAGAGAGAGGTGGAGAGAGTTGCTGGCACAATGGCCAGAGGCAAGGGCTCCAGGTGGCCTAGACCAGCCGGTGAAAAGTCCCAAGAATACCATTCCCAAAGATTAACTGTCAGACATCTTTTGAAAATATTGATGATTTCCAAATGGCGTATTTATTGGTATAAAAGATTGAAGAAATATGGAGACCCAGTTAATTCATGTAGTATTGAAATAATTATAAAATGAATTTGTTTAACAACAAATGGAATAATATCCAGACTGCTATAAAATACAGTTATTTAGTAGGAAGATACCTATTTCTAATATGAATAACACAATATCTCACTTCACACTGTCCTTTTTCCACTTGATATTTATTTTTGTTGTGATAGAGAACAAAACCTAAATTTGAAAAATTTACAACTTGCCCCTGCTTATCCTCAAAGAAGGAAAGAGCTTTTGGTTTAGGGCTGGGTCCTTGTTCTGATCAGAGAAATAGATGAAGCTGTAGAATTTTAAAAGATAAGAGTGTATTGGATCACTACACATAGGCAGGAAATAGAGCTGTTGTTGGGGTGGTGGGGCTAATAAAATGTCCAGGAGGAGGAAGAGGTGAGCTAATATAGGAATTAAGTCAATATTTATTGGCACTTGCTATATATATAGCTAAGTGTCATGTGCTGCAAACAAAAGTGTTCTATATATTCAAATTATTTACATATATATTCTAATTCATCAGTTGTTGGTGTACTCTGAGGAATGTATATAAAGCAGATAGCACCAGCTCATAAGAGAAGATACATAAACTCCTAGCATGGATTTGCTGAACTTGCCTAGGGTGGGGAGGCCCTCACCCTAGGTGGAGGTAGCCCAGGATTTATCAGCTTTGAGACTTTGGGCTGGTCAATATTTTTTTATTTTCTAATATATAAAATACAGAAAGATCTAACTTGCTTGAAGTTCAGTGAGCTAGATCAGGGATCTGTTAAGGTCACTTTAAATTCCATGATATTATAATTTAAGAAAGTGTCAGAATTGAATCATGTTTACTAGTATAGGCTTTTCAAGAAGATACACTTGGATTCAAGTCTCTTTTGCAACACTTACTAGGAAGTGCTGCCAGGAATGCTATCAGACATTTCTCATTTTCCGTTTCCTAGTTTATAAAGCAAGAATGTCTCATAGGGTTATTATAGGAATAAAACAAGATCATGATTGTAATGCACTTGCATTGTTCCTGGCCCATGGAGACCTCTCGATAAACGCGAAATAGAAAAACAACCACACCCACAAGCATAAAGATTGAAATCAAATGATCTAAATGCTTACAGTTTTTCAGACAAAAAGTTAAACCTAACTAGAATACTCAATTCCAGGCATATTAGTTTAACAAGCTTGTACTAATGTGTGAAATTGTGCTTCAAGGACTAGTTTACAAACATAATAATTTCCCTTTATGTGGATCAGGGTGCATTTGGACAGATTCATTTTCTTTCCATTTGAAACTTAATGTGATTCAAAATACATAGTAAAAAACAACACAAAATTGTCAGCAGCCTCCAAAAGTATAAAGTGGTGAGAAGTTATTTAATTAGTACCATGCATGTAACTCTGGTGACAGATACCTAAGAGTCCTGACTTGACCACTATGCAATCCATGCATGTAACAAAATTGCACTCATGCCCCATAAATTTTTACAGATTAAAAAACCCCAACCCCCAACCAAGGACAAGGTGTAACACAATATACTTCCGTGGTCTGCATAATGGTACATTTATTCTCTCATCTTTTGGAATTGGATAAATATGCCAACATTCTCTTTTTCCATGTACTAACCAAGCTAATGGTCTGTTCTGGAATTGTCTCTTCCTTTTCCCTCCTTCATAGTTACAGAAGAAAATTGCTAGAATTTATGCCAGTGCTGGGATCTAAAGCAAAGCTCAGCTAGTCTGGTGAGTGTCTCTAGGAATCTGAAAGTGAGGACCTTACCAGCTGGGCCAGTCCTTGGCAAAATACTAAAGTGGATCAAGCTTATGTTTGAACATCTTCTATTTCCTATATCGTCACTTGTTCCCTGTTATCTAAAATATTAAGCAAAAGAGTTGTTTTGCTTAGTGGTATCATTTAAGTAATAATAAAGCATTTTCTGATAAGAACTTTTAATTCAAGTTGTCCTGGGGATTTTTTAACTACGAATTTTGAAATAATTATGTACTTAGAGAAGTTGAAGAAAAGTACTATAGAGAGTCCCATATACCTTTCACCCAGCTTTCCTTCATTCAAAGAATGAAAAATTCTCAAGGCTAAAAGGAAATATCTTCTAAGTACTCCTGTCACCTGTTTGGGTGGACCTCAATTTTTGCACTTGTCTCACTGAATTGACTGAGATCAACTTGCTGTCTTCTCCATTCTTTCCCGTCAGAGCAGGGACCATGCTTTCTTTAATAAGATAGGTGAATAAAGCATGGTCCCTGCTCTGGCATTCATAGGAATTTTTGGTTCAAAAGATGACTAATAGTTGCTTACGTCTGTAACAGGCTTTATAGTTTTCAAAGCCCATTATACACATTATTGCTACTGAGAATTATTATGGATGAGGGGAGAAAGCATGGGCTTTGAAACCATTCAAATCTTGGCATTTATTAGCTCGAGTCTTGTGACAAGGTGCTGAATGTCCTGCCTTGTGTGCTTGATTGTATCCACATAATAGAGTTGTTGTGAAGATTCAGGAGGTAATTTTTGTAATAAAGGACTGAACGCAGGGGGTCTGAGAGGTAGACAGGGTAAAGGATTTGACTGCCACTTCACACACTAAGACTCAGAGGAGGTAAGTCATTTATGAAAACCATAGAACCGGTGCATGGTAGTACAGCTAAGCATCTTAGGTTAGGTGTCTTCCATGATATCACATCGCCTTTCCTGTAACAGGAAAGTGGATATAAAAACAAAAGATAACAAAGCAAACACACAAATAAACAACAACCATGGGGGAGTAACAGAGGTTTCAGAATTTGTCCATATGCGTGGCTGTTGATTTCCTTTGGTATGTGCCCAGGAAATTCTCACTTAGGTGGGGCCTGGGTGACAGGCTAAACTCAAGGTGAGCCATGGTGGGTGCTATTTCAGTGGGTCCCTGCCAAGTGTTCCCCCACCCTAACATGCAGTTAACACCATGTAGCCAGGAATTGGCTTGCCAAATTTTGCAACAAATGTTTATGCCCTCATTTCCTGGGGAAGGCATGAAAGGATGAGAACTTGGAGCTCTCAACTTACACTGTACTCCCAAATTTTCTTTTTAATCAAGAGAGAAGTTAAAATTTAAAGAGACAGAGGGTTTTGGCATCGTCATCACCACCATCATTATTTCTTGTCCATGAAAATAATTTGTGAACAAAAGGGTACAAGTAAACATGGAATTTTTTCCCTAACCTGAAATGACTGGTGCAAGTGGCCAAAGTTGCTTTCCCACCTGGCCTAAACACCTTTTACATGCCCTTAAATTCTTCATACTAGAATGACTATTTTGGAAGTATTCCTTTGCCTTATTTAATCTGTTCATTTCATTGAAATGGAATAGGGAATAGTAAAATGTGTTATTAATTTTTGAAGCTGTTGGCCACAAATGTCAAAAGTGCTGGTAGTTTGAACACAGAATTATAATTAGAAATATTACATTTTTGGTGATCGTTTGCAATTTACTGTTTTCCCTTCAGTTAAAAAATCAAGATTAGAGCTGAAGAAAGCTAGGATTAGAGTACTTCTCCGGGATTCTGAATAGTTTCTCTGGTTTTGATGCCATCGTCTAACTTTAACTCATCTCATTTAGATGAGATAGAGTGGAGGAAAGGAGGAAAGAAGGAGAAAAAGAAAAATGTAATCACTTTGTTACATTAGAATTGGGAGAGTTAGGACTGAAAGTTACCCTGAGACATTTCTTAATAGAAAAGCTCAGAGTTTACAAAACTTAGGCAAACTTTTAGAGACAGAGGAACCATAAAAAGGCTTGTTAAGTTCTAAATTAGTGAAAGCCCACATTCCTGGAATCATAAAGTATTAAAAATACCCAGAAAGTTTTATTCTTGGTTTGGCTTTGACTTTTTCATCGTTTATTACCTAAGAAACAAAAACATTTTATTTCTATCTACATAGTGTAATTCAAATGGAGCTTAATACACAACAACTCTTTCTCTTGAATTTAAAAAAGATTTTCTGAAAAATAAATCATAGCACACATACAGAAAACAAAATTAGTCATTATAGTAAAAATAACATGACCATTGGAGCTTCTTTTGTGCCTGTGTTTTTCATTGCTTTGTGCTTTCCCTTATTTTTTTTTCAAGGAACAGTAATAAACTTTGCTAAATAAAAAGAGTTTTATGAATGCATCTCTCTGCTCAGAAGCACACCTCTGAAAGCAAATCAGCAAGGATTAGGGTGACAAAGGGTACAACTACACAGAAACTGGCACAAATGTGAAGGTTTTCCTAGGATATTTCAATGAACATATTCCTTGAACACAGTTTCTTTAACAATTACCACTCTTTAAATATTATAATGTTGCTTATCATATCAATTGTATGAACTGGTTATTATGAAGCCTAGGTTTACATGGCATGTTAGTCTTGCTTCACTATTGACTATGATAAGATGTTACAGTTTTTAATACAAATACCAGATAATTTTTGAATTATTTAAGCAGAACAATTCTGAAGTGAGATTACAATTTTATCAGTAAATGCATTTTATCTTAAAAGCATAAATATAAGGAATAAACATTTGTGCTGTGGTTATTCCGTAAAATAGTAAGGCATACAAAATTAGATACTGAGCATACTTACAATATTTTCCAATAATTAAGATGTAGAAGAAGATGGGACCAGATGCCATTTCCTTTCTCTTAGCAACTGATTAATAAAAGTGAACAAAATTCGGTCTTGGTTTCTGAGTCACATACGGCTCACGGTGGTTGTGTGCTATTTCTGTCTGCAATCTTAGAAGCTAGAAAGCAGTCCTCCCTCTCTCCACTCCCATTTCCTTTCTCTCTCTCTTTCCATTCCCTCTTTTTTTCTTTCCTCCTTTCTATTCTCGGGATCTCTCCTCCCCGCTCTCCTTCTCTAAATGTCCTAATCTCCTTTACACACACACACACACACACACACACACACACACACACACACACACACACACACACACAAAGCTGAGTGGCAAGAAAAAGTTTCAGAGAACACACAGGCTTTCTTGTTCACTAAATATCTTGTTTTTATGTTCTGCGACAATCTACAAATGAGGGTGTATACGATCACTGAGAAATGTCTGAACTGATCGAAGATACACTACTAGAAATAAATTGAGCTAGAGATATCTCATAAGCAAAAGCATATTTTCTCCCCTTATGACATAGGACTAGGAAAAGAACAGAATTACACAGGGCAAAATGCCTTTGTGGAATTAACTATGGGGCAAGCATTAAAGTGTAACTACAGCAGTAATTTACAAACTGTTTGAGTTTGGGAAGTCGAACAATAGTATATTGTTGAAAGAAGAATTCAAAAGAAAAAAACTATTTAAAATCCTTTTGAACTTGTGAATTTTGCTACAATGGAGACCCTGAGTGTCACTGCCTGTCCTGAAGCAAAGCCGTCCTGGGCTTGAATTGTAGGTCCCCTGTGACTTTAGAGTTATGCAGGTGCCCAGCCTTGGCTTTCTGGAACAAAATATCTATGCAACAAGGTAGTTGTGATGACCAGCACAGGGCATAGTGAATGTCTGGTGTAGGTTCTAGTGCAACATAGGTGATTACTAAATGCCAGTCATTCATATAATGATGATTTTTATTATTTGACCAGCAGGGAGAAAAGGTATGAAAATGCAATGAACATTTTTTTAGACTGCATTTTCTTTTAACCAGACTGTGTCATTCTTATTTTGCAACTTGCTAATGAATTTCTGGAACAAATGGGTAGTAGCCCTTTGACATGAGGGATTTATTTTTGAGGTTAATGCTCCCTATTAGATACACAAGTAGAATCTGTTTGAATTACATATCTGTATGTCATTGACTTCAATGTAATAAGCCTATTTTTAAATAGGGGCTAAAAGATTATACTAATACTGTGTCCTCATCCAATAAATAGAATTAATTTCATGGAAAAAGAATTTTAATATAGAAATCTTCACAAGTCCTTATTCGTTTAGTAGTAGATTTATTTAGTGAAGATGCTGTTCTTTTGATGGACATGCTTATGGTTAACTCAATTTGGACCCATGAAATGTTCCCTATTTTTAATAGTACTTGAAATATTTGAAGACTATTATGTGGGTGGTTCATGGATTTTTTAAAATTTAGAAATAGTACTTTTTTTGAAGGATACTGTAGAACATGTCAAAGGCAGTATCAGAAGGAGAACCCATAAGAAGTTTCTTAATAGTAAAATTGAAGAACTTGCTTTGGAAATTGTCAATAAAAAGTAAGCTGTTGATACAGAGGTCTTCAAGATCATTCTGATATTTTGCAAACTTCGAAAATTTTGCCTGAGTGTATGTTACAGGTACATGCAATTAGTGGGCCAGTAGCCAGGAAGTACTCGTTAACAATGTATTTTTAATCTTCTCAGATTATCAGGGCAAAATTTCAAAGTCATCTCTCATTTTATTAAGAATCTATTAGGTTTTACTACAATAGATTTTTATCTGAAGGAATAATTTTCAATATTTGTTTTCTCAGGATGTCACTTCTGTCTTATTTTAGGCAAAGGCAGTGAATCTGGCATATTACTTTTATAGAAGTATTTTGGTAGCAAAATCCAAAAGTGAATATAGCATACCCTGGCCATACATTGTGGCAGGTACTGTTTGTACTATGGGCTGGAGAATTCCTTAGTATGAGAGACTGTCCTTTACAATGTAGAGTGTTTAGTAGCCTCCGTGGCCTCCACCCATCGGATGCCTGTCGCACTCTCCAGTTACGACAATTAAAGGTGTCTCCAGACATTGGCAAATGTTCCTGAAGGGCAAAATTGTCCCTGGTTGAGAACCACTGCATTGTAGCGAAAGACTCTCTTAAGTAATGTTTAGGTATTATTATTATTATTTTTTTTACCAGGTAAGTGAAATAGAATTTCTCTTACTTAAGATTTGAATTAAAGTGCATTTTCTCATTCTCTTGTTTTGCAGTTTGAAGACACATATTGAAGAGTTTTAAAAATAGAGATGGTGTATGTTCTTAGCCTTCTCTTCCTGGCCACATTGTTCAATTATAAACTTGCACTCTGGGCCCAATAGAATTTGTGATGTCAATGCCTCGACTTGGCTGAGCATGTCAGGGGTTTCTACCCTAGACATAGGCTAATAGAGGCTGACAACCTTTCTTATCTTTGAATCTCTTCTCAAAACCTTATTGAGGCTCTCTGAATAATAACAAAACCATCTATTTGACCAACCAACCTATTAACAAACCAACCTAGTGAGTCAAGCCAAACAAACATTGTTAACCTGCCTGCACTATATAGATCCACAAGAATCTGTGACTTTTCCATCCTACCATGACAGAAATAAACCACGACTTTTTTCAGCATCATATATTAAAACTGGGTAATTACACTTGAAGCCTTCTGTCCGTGTTTCTGAACCTATTCACAATCACCATTTTCAACAGTAGAAGGACCCATTTTATAATGTGTTTTTTTGACTACAGATCTGGGAAAGTCCCAGAGCAAGAGGCTGGTAAAATCTCAATAAGAGCTTCATCATGTAGAGATATTCAGGTAATAGTAAACCAAGCATACATTAAAAATATTAAGTGCAATCTAAAGGCTAAAATGCATGCTGCCAAATTGTTCATTCTGCGCATCCATTTCTAGTTGACAGCTGTCAGTCGGGCAAGACCCTTGAAGAACTCATCACCTCCATGTCACAGCAAAAATACTAGCTGCTTGATTTAGCATTAAGCAATTCTGAAATAAAATGACTTTTAGGGAGTGATATCTAGCAAAATGTGCAACTGGGACAGAGCAGTTAGTAGGCGCAGGTATTTCAGAAAATATGTTATGTAAAATCTAAACAATTTCACTCTAGATGAAAACTGACCAGAAGCTATTGTCATTTTAGCAGAAAATCAACCATTAAATTGTAAGCCAAGTCCCATGTGGATTTTCATGTTGCTCTATATCCTGTTGAGGGATATAATAGGGATATAACAGAATTTAGTGACCTTCTGCAAAATTGATAATGTGAAGAAGAGGAGGGCAAAGTCAACAAGCTCAACACTCTTATCTATCCATCTATGTATCATCTTACACAATAAGTGCAAGCACTGGGCAGAGCTTAGTATTAACCTTGTCTTACTTAGTTCCCTTAAACTACTTAATTGAATATATTTAAGCTTTAGGTTCATTCTATCTAGATTGAGCCTACCTTGCTCCAGACAGATGGGATAAAATAAGTGATATAGTCTGTTGATTGGGTCAGTGAGTGGGATCTGGAAATTAACCTTGCTGTTTCATTTCTGGTAACCTGTGTGTTCCCTGAGCAGCCGTCTTTCTTCTTCTTTCCGCACAACCTTAATGCGCGTGCTCGGTCATTGTGGCTAAGCTTCAGCTGCTTCAGATTTCTTGATTGCACTTCAACCACTCTGCTATGATAGGAGCCTTGTCTCTAAGCCCACTTACTTGCCTATGATCTAGCCTGCTTTTCACTCCTTGGGATCAACCCACAAGATCTGGTGCTCTTTGCCCTAGCCCAATAATCTCAATGTTCTCTTCTTTGGGCACTATCTCCTGCTGATGCTGCTTCATGCTCCATTTAAAACTACCTGATTTATACAAGGGGTATTTCCTACATACTGGAAGAAAGAATAAATTAGAAAACTAAAAGTGCCTTGTTCCAGGAGTACCAGTAGAACAGTGGGAGTTCTAGTCCCACTTTTGCTCCTAATTAGACATGTAAATGTGCATACTCAATCACAAGTTACTTATTGGTAAGTAACTTCAAAGCTTTAGTCTTGTTACCTCACTGGTAAAACAAATAGTCAATATTTTAGATGCATTTTAGCCCTGTCATTTTATGAAATATGATACTCTGCTTTAAGATAATTTATGAATTAATTATGGAGACAGAATGCACCTAGCTGATTGTCTGAAATATATATTTTTTCCTACATCTCTCAATGAATATAAATTGATGCCATGAATATAATGTATTAAAGAAAATATGAGAGATCATCAGGGAGACTGGTTTGCAGGGCCAGGTAGGGTCAAGTATGGAAGGTTTCTTAGAGAAGGAAAGCTATGTAGTGAGTGTGGAAGACAAAGAAATACAGACTGAGAGCGAGTAATGGAAACAACATTTCATATCAAAGACAAGTGAGTGCAAATGCTCAGCATGTGCAAACAGCAGGTCTAGTTGGGTCTATGGCCAGAAAATAACATCACTGGTGTTGGAGAGCTATGGAGTAATTAGTTGTTGTAGAGTGTCAAACATTAGGTTGATTAATTTATTTTTTATTTTAAAATTAAAATTTAAAATCAACATACGGTAATTGTACATATTTATGTGATGTCTTAATGCTTGTGTACATTTTATAATGTTTTAAGCAGGGTAATTACCTTCTATCACTTTAAACATTTATCATTGCTTTGTGGTGATAGTATTCAAAATCTTCTTGTATCTTCGACTATATCTCTAACTGTACATTGCATTGTTATTTGCTATAGTCACCCTCCTGTGTAACAGAAACACCAGAACTTATTCTCCTTGTCTAAAGATAACTTCTTACTTGTCAATCAACCTCTTTCTACCCTCTGGTAACCACTATTCTACTCTCTACTACTGTGAAACAAGCTTCTTCAGATTCCACATATGACAATATTATGCAGTGTTTGTCTTTCTGCATCTGCCTTCTTTCACATGACATAACGTTCTCCAGCTTCATCTATTTTGCTGTAAATGACAGGATTTCATACTGTTTTATGGTGGAATAGTATTCCATTGTATCTATATATGTATATACAGTTTTCTTCATTCATCTGTGGATGGACTTTTAGGTTGAGTCTATACCTTGGCTATTGTGGATGGTACCGAAATAAACATGAAAGAGCAGACACCTCCTTTACATACTGATTTCTCTTTCTTTGTGTATATACCCAGTAATGGGATTGTTGGATCATATGGTAGTTTTAGTTTTAATTTTTTGAGGAAACTTCATTCTGTTTTCCACAATAACTGTATAAGAATTCCTTATTTAATTCCATTGACAGGTTCTTGGAAACTGTGACTTTAAGTGAAATGGCAAACTGTATGCCATAGGAAGTTAACTCCTGTTTATATATCAGTTAGCCTATCATAAAATTGATTCTGTTACACAGCATGTCCTTTAACTTGAAGTCACAGTTTCCAATAACTTATCGATACTATTAAGTGAGGACTTCCTGTACTAATTTACATTCTCACCACCGGTGCATACAGCTTTCCTGTTCTTCATTTTCTGGGCAATGGAGTGATATGATCAAAAAGAGACTAATAAAGAAAACTAGTTTTATGACCATCTGATTCAAAAGATGAGAAAGAGCAGAGACTCTAGGGAAATGAGACTATTGAGTAACAGAAGTTAAGTCAGCTATTATGGTTTGTGTGACTGAGAAGGCATGTAAACACAATACATTACCAGAAAGAACATAATCTTAATCATGGTTAATCATGAACACACTGACATTAGAACAAGGATGTCCAATAGAAATACAATGTGAGGTACAGATGCAATTTAAAGTTTTCTAGAAGCCATACTTAAAAAGTAAAAAGAAACAGGTGAATTAGTTTTAATAATATATTTTATTTAACCTAGGATATAAAAAATATTACCATTACAACATGTGATCACTATAAAAATTATTAATGAGATATTTTATTTCTTTTTTTAGAGCCTTTATTTTAGAATGAAGAGGTACATATGCAGGTTTGTTACAAAGGTATATTGTGTGATGCTAATGTTTGGAGTGGGAATAAATCCTTTGGGAATATAAATTAGTTCAGCCACTATGGAGAGCAGTTTGGAGATTTCTCAAAGAACTAACAGTCTATTTATTTATTTAACTATGTTCAAAATTCAGTATGTATTTTACCATGCAGCACAATCTGGAGCAGCCACATTTCAAGAACTCAGTAGCTACATGTGGCTGGTGGTTACCCCATTGGATGGTGCAGCTCTAGAGGATGAGGCAAGAAGTTTCAAGATTCCATCAAGTTATACTTTAGCATATTAAAAATAACTATAGGGTGTCCTGCATATAAAGATTTATAGATCTTCTGATGGCCATATAAGAATAATAGTTTCCATATTTAAGCCAAATTTTAATAAAAACAATGGGAACAGCATAATTAAAAATAACCATAGGGTTATTTTTTTATCATATTTTATCATATTAAAAATAGCCATAGGGTATCACACATATAAAGAGTTATAGTTCTTCAGTAGTTTTTAGACCTGATGGTCATTCAACAATAATAGCTTCCATAATTAAGTCAAATTTGAATAAAAGTAATGGGGACAACGTAAGGCTACAAAATTTAATTTTGTCAAATAAAAAGATTAATAGCAACAATAAAGGCCCTACCATTTATCTTTTACCATCATTTGATAAATGTAAAGACATTTTAATATCACAGAATTAAGAAGCTATAATGTTCAAACATGGTCCTCTAAACAGAATATATTTAGTTTCACTACAAATGACTACATTATCCTTACTTTTCTCATTTCATTGCAGATGAGTAAAAAGTCCCATAGACCCTATCTTTGGACCACAATTTGGGAACCAGTGATCTAGTTAAGGCTCAAGGGCTCTCTGATAGCACAAGTCCTTTAAAATTGTGGTAGGACACCGTAGCTTCAAACAGAATGTGCTCTGTGAGCTATTAACCAATGTTTTTAGAGTCATGGTCAACGAATCTAGGCACTGTCTTTGGAGGTCTCCCTGTTGGCATCTGTTGGAGCTCCTAAGCTTTAGTTTAAAGGCTACTATCTTGGCTTCTGCTTCAAGACAAGGAGAATAATATATGGTTTCAAGTGCAGAGCTAATCTGCCACATTCCAGTGATTGACACTTGAGGAAGTGGGGCTAGTTACCTCTATAATTCTGAGGTTGCCCTGTGGGCCATCTTGGATAAAGGCTGGGAAGTCAGGGTTTCCTCATTTCTTTGGCTCCTTCCAGGTAGTGACAACTTTTGGTTTGGGTACAGAGTTGGCTTTTTGCAACGCTATGAGAAATATCATTTTCTGACTTATGGTGAACTTTGCAGAAGAGGCCTTGATTAATAAAGTTGTTTTCTTCCTTTTGGTTTTAGAAGGTATATCAGTCAGTACAGGTTAGATGATCTGTGGTAAAAATATAACCGCAAAACCTCAGTTGCTTAAGTCAACAGAAATTTATTTCTCATTTTACATGACCATCATGGTTATCACAAGTCAGTGAGGGGCTCTGATCACTGTAGTCACTCAGGCACCAGGCTGATGGAGGTTCCATATTGAAACACACATCCATGACTATCAAGGTAGGACAGGAAACACGGTAAATTCTATCTGAAGGGTATCCACAGCATGTTTGCTTACATTTCATTGGCCTAACTTCAAAGTGATAGGGAAAGGACAATCCAACCCAGAGCCTGGAAGGAGGAGACCTAGAAGTATTTTGATAAACATTACTAAGAATAACTTCAGTCTGTCTTTCTGATCTCTAGGCAGAATACATTAACCTCTTTTTCAAGACAGACATTTTAGAAGTTACATTTGGTCACAGTGTCAAGCTCATACTTCAGGATCTCTGGGTGATGCATGGTAGCTGGCTCCTACATGATGTCTAGATGTGGATTCTCTTGATTTAATATCTGTGAACTAAAAAGGTAAGCTATCTGCCCCAATATATGCTCCACAAGAGTTATAAATAACTGTAATAACATTCTGATTATGAAGGAGAAGGCCAGCAAATCCTGCTGGGTAGAACAAGGTGAGGGTCCTTAATCTGAGGATAGGAAATATTCCCTAATTAGGTTCAGAGACTAATGACCCAAGCAAATGGGTCATTAACTATTGTACATTGAATGGGAATATTATCAGGCTTTATGAATTAGTGTATGTGGAGCTTGTGAGGAACATGAAATGTAACTTCTATGATCACAATAGCCATAAATGAAAATATTAAAAAATAATTATGTAATTAAGTTTATAATTTTCCTTTGTGAAGACAGACCAATTTTGTCATCTTACTTTCCTCCTGGTAAAATAACACCCTTCAGGCTGTGCTACTGAAATAAAAAGGTGTCAGAATAAGAAATCCTAGCTGTAAAAACAAAAATGTGTCTCCTTTTTCTCATTTAATCTTCTTTTAGAATTACTGGAGTTCAAATTGGAGTTCCCGGAATTTCTAAATGATTTCCCAAATAACTGACTATTGGTCATGTTTGCATGTCATGCAATAGTCGCAGGGAATTTCTTGGTGATTGTATTTTCCAGAGACTAACTAAACACAATACATAATTGGGTCTGGTTGTAAGAATCGAGTGGAGATAGGTTTTAGTAGTTCCTCATTCCTATCATGTTTACTGTTTGCTGTTCACGTTGTGAAATAGGAAGCTGGGTTTTCTCCACAACTTGCCCATCTATAAACATATTCAGTAGTTACATATTTGCTAGGGTCAAACATCTTACCAGATCTTCTACAGGGGTACAGAATAAAACATTTTCTGGGTGAAATATTGTAAGGCATGTGTAAGTGTTGGAACCAAGGGTGGGAGAGAAGGACATAGCAGCTTCAGTCATGGTACGGAGGGCTGAACCATAGAATAAAGACAAGTCGAATCAGGGTAGTAAAAATTGGAAACGCCAAGAATCAACAGGGCCTTAACAAAAGCTTAGAAGACTACTGGACATTATTGAGCAATAAAGTGCAAAGAAGGGCAGGTGGGAGGAGGGTGGGTCTCTGGAAGTGGATGCTAAATGGGCTGATTTCGTGTGCCAGACCTCTTGTATTTGAGACTATTTTAAGCAGCTGATGGAATACTTTAGACATTGTCTGGTATTGTACTGGGTATTATACTGGTACTGTACTGATGTCCAGTGATTGTCCTGGAAGAAAGGACCCTTGGATGACAGTGATGCATTAAAAGATTAGAAAGAGCAGGATTGGAAAGATGGTGAATCTAGGTGCATTTTGTCAAATTAGTCAATTAATGGCAAACTCTATTTACTTGCATCTCCATCATGACCATTACTGGATTTGCCATTTTTTCCCTTCTGTCCAGTAAATAGTAGCTATTCTTTAACTCCAGCAATTTTCTCACCCTTGTTAACTGTGTCCAAATGCTTTGCAAGTCTCACATCGCAGTAGTAATTTACATCCTTCTGAAAGGCTGGGAGAATTGGTACTCCTAGATAATTAAAATGAGTTTCTGAGCAGGGTTATTGTTAAAACTATGCTTGAACATTAAATAAACAATAAGAAAAAAAACCCCTAAAGTCCTAAAAAGTAATCTTGTCACAACAGAATTGTCTTTGTCTGCATTAGTCAGTATGCAGCAGAGGAGCTAGTTTTCAGAGAGCTGCACAGTGAGTGGTGGTCAACAAGCACCTGTTGCTCTTTTCAAAAACTGCCTCAATGAACATAAAAATACACAGAGCCTAAAATCAGTTACAAATAGGTACTTAGCACATATGATAATTTGTAGTTTCAAATTTTTAGCTAATGAATGAAAAGTATTTCCTTTGTACATTAATTTACACCACAACATTTAGGAATCTAATATACAGTACTGTTTCATTCCAGTAATCATCTTAATTATCCTCTAATATAGTATGTGTATAGTTCTCCAAAGTAAATTGATTTTTCATTAGATGCTATTTGTTGGATTATCACATAAATGGTGAGAAAATAAATGGTGCCAATGGGAAATTTTTAAAAATGTACCTCTAATAAAAGGTATCTTCTAATAAGAGGTATGCATAATCAGTAGTAAACCATACCCATATATTCATGGATGAATTTAGAAAAAATTAACTTTCTATGCAGTTTGAATTTGACTTGGAATTTTTGGAAAATCTGTAAGCATATGTGAAGTAAATTTTCATTTAGCTTATTTTTAAAGGTAAAACAGTGTCTTTAATCATATGTTATTTTAAAAAGAAAAACACATATGTTCTTTGGAAAATTGTCTACAAGCTAAAATAAAAAATAACAGTGCTTAAATTTCCCAATATGAAAGCAAAAATTGATTCAGTATAATGATGTTAGACAATTTTTGACATTTAAAAAATGAATATAATACTATTGTTTACTAAAATTCCTCTAAAAAACATCATGAGGTTCTGATAAGATAGATTTCAGAGTTAGAAGTGTGAATGTCTTAATTTTCTCTAACAGTGACTTAAAAGTTGTTTTTGTAACAATTTTGGTTTTTTGATTGGACCTCTCAGACAGTCTAGACCAGTGATTCTCACGGTGTGGTCCTGGGAACTGATTAGAAATACACATTCTCAGTTTGCAACTCTAGGGGCTGAAGCACAAACTGTAGGGTGGGCTCAGGGATATATGGTTTAACAAACCCTCTGGATGATTCTGATACACATTCAAGTTTGGAAACCACAGGTCTAGAAACAGTTGAGATCTTTTTTGTCTCATTTATGAGATAACAAAATAATAAAAAATGTTTGTCCTGAGGCATAGGTCTTGTTCCTTCTTTCAGTGGCTAAATCCAAGTTGCTGAAGAATAACCATCAGTACTGATCATCAGACAAAAACAATGAGAGTTCCTCCTATGGTGGCTTTTGAAGCTGCACTTTGGAGGACAAACCACAATAATAATGCAAGGGGACTATAGGGGAAAAATGTATTTATTTGATTTCCAGAAAAATGTATTTTGGAAGTTGTTAAAAATTATCACTGGGCCTTGTGCCAGATGCTAAAAAGAAATCAGCGTGGTCTAGAAGAAGATCAATCAGTGACTCCAAATTAAGACTGTTTTATCTTTTTAATTATTTATTATAGAAAAACATATCTTAGGAATTGGTGAGGTAATTTTAAGAATAAGAAATGTTGTCTTACATCAGTAACACAGGGAGCAATGGAGGAAAATACGTATGTGTAGAAGAAGAAAATATGTGTTTTTGTGTTGTCTATTTTGAGTGGGAGCAAGCAGGTCTATTTTAAAGAGAATAGTAGTTGAGGCTCAGTGATTTGAGAAAGTGGTGGTATGAAGACCTAAAGCCAAGCTCAATTGTTGGGACAAAACCTGGTCCTATTACATTTTTAACTCAAATTAACATTTATTCTTAGATTACACTGTCATTTTAATGTGTGAAGCAAATATAATTGTGAAGGTCTCTTGAACAGGACTTTATAGTTACAGGAGTAATGAATTTTGCAGAATACCATATTGTATCCTGGTAAATTTAAGTTACTGAACTAGTTTACAAAAACTACTTTAATCCAGAAATACACATAGGTCTTAAAGAATCTCTAAGTTAATGTATGCCTTCTACTTAACTATTGAAGGTGATTTTAGTTGTTTCAATACACTGTGGGCAGCTGAACAGATTTGCTTTCTTGAGGTGCTAATTAATAATGTCCAGTGTATAAGAAGGTTGATCTTTTCTGAGTTCCAAACTTTAACTTAAAAATTTCTCTATGTTATTTAGAAAAGGCTTCAGAATTTTGCAGTTAAAAGAAATTGTGTGACATGGAATTTATACTGAAATCGTATACTTTGAAAAGGTAAGAACAAATAAGACTGATGTAGATTTTTTTTTTTTTAACCTTAGGTAAGAAATAGTTATGAGACCAATGCAAGAAATGCTATGTTTCTTGATTTTTCCAGATTAAATTAAATCTGGGTCTATGTCCATCCACATCCTCTTGGCTTTATTCTTCCTTGCCTTGTATGGTCCTGGATGTCCACGGTAGTTAACAGAGCTACCACTGCCACTGATTTTTGCTACATGATTGTTGGTGTTGGCATGTGGAGCTCCAGCAATTTCTGGTTTGGCCTAGGCTTTTTTTTTTTTTTTTTTTAGAGAAGTTTCTAAAACACAGTGAAGTTATTTTCTCCCTCCCCTTATCAAGTTGAGGAGGAGAACAGAATTGTCTAGTCACTCTTTTAGGACAAGGTGGAGGTGGGGAGAAGCTGAGGAGACAGTGTTTCACTCTGTGCCTTTTTTTTATGTGCAGACATTAAAGTGGTTTCGGTGTCGACTGGCTGCGAGGAGAAATCTAAGGAGTAATGAGGCAGTGTTCTGAATATCCGTCCTCACTTATCTCAGCGGTTCTCATGGGCAGTGATGGGTGTTCTTGCTAGTAGGTTCAGATCCACCAATGCAAGAACCAGGTAAGATCAGAGGGGGACACAGATGAGTGGTCTTGCCCACCTGCAAGTGTGGGCTAGATTGGTGTTGCTAGGGGACTCTGAGGCACTCCCGCTTGGCTATGCCCTGACTCTCTTTGCCTAGTACTTCCTGCTGAGGTACTGGTATGGTTTTAAAAAATTATGCAATTCCAATAGTCTGAATTGGCAAATATCTATGATAAAGCATGACATTTCAGTTTGTGATATAAATTAAAATTTTCTGTATCCATACCTTTTAAATATTCCATGTAGCTTTCTAGGGTTAAAAAAAATGGCTGATCAAGAAAATTAACTGCCTTTTTAAATCTGAAATTTTAATTCTGAAAAGTATATATTTTTAATTCACTTTATTGAGGTGTGATTGATTCGTAAAAGCTGTACATATTTAGTGTATACAATTCCATGAGTTTGGGGATAAATATATACCCATGAAACCATCACCACCATAATGTCCAAAGGCATATCCAACATCTCCTAAAGTTTATCCTATCCCCTTATTATTATAATTATTAATTATTATTCTTATTATTCTTGTGGTAATAACACTTAAGAACTATCCTCTTAGAAAATTTTAAGTATGCAATACAGTATTGTTAGCTATAGTTGCCATGCTGCACAGTAAATCTCCAGAACTTATCTTGCATAACTGAAACACTGTAATCTTTGGCCATCACCTCTCCATTTCCCCCACCTGCAGCCCCTGGAAACTACTATTCTACTGCCTGCCTCTATGAATTTGCTTATTTTAGATTTAACATGTAAGTAAGATTATACAGTATTTGTCTTTCTGTGTTTGGTTTATTTCACTTAGCATAATGTCCTCTAGGTCTATTCATGTTATAGCAAACGGCAGGATTTCCTTTTTTTTTTCCAAGGCAGAGTCTCTCTCAGTTGCCCACGCTGGAGTACAATGGCATGATCTCGGCTAACTGCAACCTCTGCCTCTTGGGTTCAAGTGATGCTTCAGCCTCCCAAATAGCTGGGATTACAGGCATTCATCACCATGCCCGGCGATTTTTTTTTTTTTTTTTTGTATATTTAGTGGAGATGGGGTTTTGCCATGTTGGCCAGGCTGGTTTCTAACCCCTGACCTCAAGTGATCTGCTTGCCTCAGCCTCCCAAAGAAGATTCTCTTTTTAAAGGCTGAATAATATTCCATTACAGATGTGGACCATATTTTCTTTATTTGTTCATTTGCCAATAGACATTTAGATTGTTTTCCTATCTTGGCTATTTGTGAATGATACTGTAATGAATTTGGGAGTTCAGATATCTCTTCTACATATTGATTTCATTTCCTTTGAATAAATATCCAGAAGTGGGATTGCTGGATCATATGGTAGTTCTATTTTAAAAATTTTAGGGAACCTCCATACTGGTTTTTTATAATGACTGCGCCAATTTACATTCCCTCCAACAGTGTACCAGTATTACCTTTTCTTCACATATTCTTTCTTTCTTTTTTTTAAATGATAGCCTTCTTAACGAGTGTGATTGGTATCTCATGTGGCTTTGATTTGCACTTACCTGATGATCATGATGCCGAATACTTCTTAATATCCCTGTTGGCCATTTGTATGTATTATTCTGAGAAATGTCTATTCAAATTCTTTACCCTTTTTTAAAATTTGGTTATTGTTTTCTTGCTATTGAGTTGTTTGAGTTCCATATGTGTTTTGGATATTAACTCCTGTTCATATGTATGGTTTATAAATATTTTCTACCATTCTGTAGGTTGTCTTTTCATCTCATTCATTATTTCCTTTATGTGCAGAGGGTTTTTAGTTTGATGTAGTCTTACTTATTTATTTTTGCTTTTGTTTTTGCATTTAGTGTCATATCCCAAATTACCATTGGCAAGACCAATATCAAAGCATTTCCCCCCATGTTTTCTTGTAGAAGTTTTACAGTTTTATGTCTTTAAGTCCCTAACCCATTCTGTATGTGGTATAAGATATATGTCTAATTTCATTTCTTTTGCCTGTGAACGTCTAGTTTTCTCAACATCAATTATTGCTGAGACTATCCTTTCTTTGTTTTGTAGTTTTGATGCCCTTGTCAAAAGTTAGTTGAGTATGTATGCTTGCGCTTTTTTCTCTGAGCTCTCTATTCTGTTTCACTGATATATGTATCTGTTTTTATGCCAGTACAATACATTTTGATTATTAAAACTTTGTAATATAATTGGAAATCAGAAAATGTGATGCTTCCAACTCTGTTCCTCTTGCTCAAGATTGCTTTTGCTATTCAGGGCCTTTGGTGGTTCCATATGAACTTTAGGATTGTTCTTTTTATTTCTATGAAAGATGCCATTGGAATTTTGATAGGGATTGCATTCAATCTGTAGATTGCTTTTAACAGTATGAACATTTTAACAATACTGATTTTTCTAATCCTCTAACCAATGAACACAAGATATCTATTTCTTCTTCAATTTCTTTCTTTATTTCTTTTTTTTATTTTTAGATGGAGTCTGGCTCTGTCTCCCAGGCTGGAATGCAGTGGCATTCGGCTCACTGCAACCTCTGCCTCCCAGGTTCAAGCAATTATCTGGCCTTGGCCTCCCGAGTAGCCGGGATTACAGGCATGCGCCACCATGCCCAGCTAATTTTTTGTATTTTTAGTAGAGACGGGGTCTCACCACGTTGGTCAGGCTGGTCCTGAACTCCTGACTTCAGGTGATCTGCCTGCCTTGGCCTCCCAAAGTGCTGGTATTACAGACAGGAGCCACTGCACCTGACATTCAATTTCTTTCATGATTGTTATGTATTTTTTAGTGTGTACTTCTTTTATTTACCTCCTTGGCTGAATTTATTTCTAAGTATTTTATTTTTTGATGCTATCGTAAATTGAATTAATTTCTTCATTTCTCTTTTGGGCAGTTTGTTGTTTGTGTATAGACATGTTCTAACTTGTATATTGATTTCATATTTTACAACTTTAAATTTATTATTTCTAATTGCTTTTTAGTGGAGTCTTCAAACTTTCCTATATATAAGATCATGCCACCTGTGAACAAAGACAGTTTTACCTCTTTCTTTCCAATTTGGATGCCTTTCATTTCCTTTTCTTGCCTAATTGTTCTGTCTAGGACTTAGAGTACTATGTTGAATAGAAGTGGCAAGAGTTGGTAGTTTTGTCTTGTTTCTGATCTTAGCAGAAAAGCTTTCTGTTGCTTACTGTGGAGTACGATCTTAGCTGAAGGCTTGCCACATATGGTCATTATTATGTTGAGTTACATTCCTTCTGTAACTAATATTTTTTACAAGATTTAAAAATGATGAAATAATGTTGAATTTCATCAAAGGCTTTTTCTGTATCTAACAAGATGATTATATGATTTTTTATCCTTCATTCTGTGAATGTGGTGTATTACATTTACTTATTTGCATATATTGAACCATCCTTGTATCCCTGAGATAAAGCCTACTTAGTCAGGTATATGATCCTTTTAATGTGCTTTTGTATTTGGTTTGCTAGTATTTGTAATTTTTATGAGTACATAGTAGGTATATATAGTTATGGGGCACATGAGGTATTTTGATACAAGCATGTAATGTGTAATAGTCACATCAGGGTAAATCAGGTATGCATCACCTCAAGGATTTATTCTTTCTTTGTGTTACAAACAATCCAATTATACTCTTTTCATTATTTTAAAATGTACAATAAATTATTGTTGACTATGATCACCCTGTTGTGCTATCAAATACTAGATCTTGTTTGTTCTCTCTAATAATATTTTTTACCCATCAATGATCTTCTCTTTCTCCTGTCCCCTCTAATCTTCCCAGCCTCTGCTAACTATAATTCTACTCTCTATCTCTATAAATTCAATTGTTTAAAATTTTTTAGTTCCCCCAAATAGGTGAGAACATTCAAAGTTTGACTCTCTGTGCCTGGCTTATTTCACTTAACATAGTGGTCTCCAGTTCTATCCATGCTGTTGCAAATGGTAGGATTTCATTTTTTAAATAACTGATTAGTACTCCATTGTGTATATGTACCATATTTTCTTCATACATTTGTCTGGTGATGGGCACTTAGGTTGCTTCCAAATCTTGGCTATTATAAATAATGCTGTAATAAACATAGAGGTGCAGATATCTCTTTGATATACTTATTACCTTTCTTCTGGGTATATTCCCAGTAGTGGGCTTGTGGGATCATACAGTAGCTCTATTTTTAGTTTTTTTGAGGAATCCCCATACATTCTCCATAGTGCCTGCACTAATTTAGCTTCCTACCAACAGCGGTAGAGAGTTCCTTTTCTCTGCATCCTCACCAACATTCATTATTGCCTCTTTTGGGTAAAAGCTATTTTAAACTAAGTGATAATGATATCTCATTGTAGTTTTGATTTACCTTTCTTTGATAATCAGCGATGTTGGGCATCTTTTCATATATGTGTTTGCTATTGGTATGTCTTCTTTTGAGAAATGTCTGTTCAGATCTTTGCCCATTTTTAAATTGGATTATAAGATTTCTTTTTCCTATAGAGTTATTTTAGCTACTTACATATTCTGTTTATTAATCCCTTGTCAGGTGGGTAGTTTGCAAATACTTTCTCCCATTCTATGGGCTGTTCCTTCATTTTGTTGATTGTTTCCTTTGCTGTATAGACACTTTTTAAGTTGATGTGATTCCATTTGTCTATTTTTGCTAGAGTTCTCATATTTTGTAGAGGATTTTTTTCATCTATGTTTATCAGGGATATTGTTTCACATTTTTTTCTCTTGTAGTGTCCTTCTCTGGCTTTGCTATTAGGGTAATGTCGACCTCATAAAGATTTTGGAAGTGCTCTTTCTTCTTTAATTTTTTTGGGAAGAGTTTGAGATGGACTGGTTTAATTTTCTTTAACTATTTGGCAGAAGCCATCAGGTCCCTGGCTTTTCTTTGTTGAGAGGTTTTTAATCACTGACTTAAAGTCCTTACTTACAATGGCCTGTTCAGATTTTCTATTTCTTCATGAGTCAGTCTTTGTAGGTGCTACGCCAGCTTAAGATGGTTTGAATATTTGTTCCTTTCAAAACTCATGTTGAAACTTAATTCTCAGGGTGGCAGTATTGAGAGGTTGGGTCTTAAAAATGTGATTGGATGATGAGAACTCTGCCTTCCTGAATGGATTAATCTATTAATGGGTTAATGGATTCGTGGGTTATCATGGGAGTGGGACTGGTGGCTCTATAAGAAGAAGAGAGATTGGAGCTAGCATTCTCAGTGCTTGGTCATGTGATGCTCTGTACTGCTTCAGAATTCTGCAGAGTCCCACCATAAAGACCTTCATCAGATGCACCTCCTTGACCTTGGACTTCTCAGTTTTTATAACTGTGAGAAAAAAAAAAAAACTCCGATTCTTTATAAATTACCTAGTTTCAGGCATTCTATTATAAGCCACAGAAAACAAACTGAGACAGTCAGTTGTACATTTCTAGGAATTTCTTTATTTCTTTTAGGTTATCTAACTTGTTGGAATATAATTTCCATAGTAGTCTCATATGATCCACAGAGATTTCTGTGATATCAGTTGTAATATCTCCCTTTTTATTTATAATTTTATTTATTTAAGTATTTTCTTTCTTTTGTCTAGCTGAGAGGCATTTAATTTTGTTTATTTTCTCAAACCACCCCCCCAACTTTTAATTTTGTTGATCTTTTCTTTGTTCTTCTAGTATCTCTTTCATTTACTTCTAATCTTTATTTTCTTCCTTCTGCTAACTTTGGGCTTAGTTGTAAAGTTAGGTTGTTCATTAGAGATCTTTCTTTTCTCTGAATGTAGGTGTTTATTGCTATAAACTTCCCTCTTAGAATTACTTTAGCTGCATTCCATAAGTTGTGATATCTGTATATTTCCATTTCCATTTTTCTCAAGATATTTTTTATGTTCCTTTTGATTTCTTCGTTGACACCTTGGTTGTTTAAGAGCACATTGTTTAATTTCCAGATATTTGTGAATTTCCTGATTTTCCTCCTCGTACTGATTTCCAGTTTCATACTGTTGTGGTCAGAAAAGGTACTCGATATTATTTCAGTCTTAATAAATTTGTTAGGACTTGTTTTGTGGTCTAACATATGATCTCTCCTGGAGAATGCTCTGTGTGTGTCTGAAAAAAATGTGTATTCTACTGCTGCTTGATGGAATGTTCTGAGTATGTTTGTTAGGCCCACTTGATCTACAGTTAGTTCATGTCTGCTGTTTCCTTATTGATTTTCTGACAGATGATATATCCACTGTTGAAAGTGAGGTACTAAAGTCCCCTACTATTATTGCATTGCTGTCTATATGTCCTTTTAGTTACCTTAATATTTGCTTTATATATTTAGGCATTCTGATGTTGAGTGCATAAATATTTACAATTGTTATATCTTCTTGATAAGTGGACATTTTTATAATTATGTAATAACCCTCTTGTCTCTTGTGACAGTTTTTGACTTGGAGTCTATTTTGTCTGATGTATAGCCATCTCTGCTCTCTTCTGATTACAATTTGCATAGAATGCCTTTTTTCCAGCCCTTCACTTTTAGCCTATGTGTGCCCCTAAAGCCAAAGTGAGTTTCTTATAAGGCAGCATGTAGGTGGATCTGAAATAAAATATTTTAAAATCTCTTTTGACCCTAGAAAGATACAACTTTTTTTTGGTAAAACTCTAAAAATAATCCAGTGGATTTAAATGCAATATTAATAACTGAATTATAAAACACTGCTACGGGTAAGCTTCACACCCAGTGGGCAACTGTGGCTAGTGCACAGAGGTAGAAGAGGAGCTGACTTTTATCCCCTAGGGTTGAAAAAAAAAAAAGCAGGATCATGAGTGGGTGAGAAAAGATCATCCAACTGCTTTCCTGCTCCTATGTGTCACTACCCTGCTTTTTTAGACCCTGGTACTGCTGGAAAACTGATAGATTCATTCTATTTCAAAGATTCATTCATTTGTCTATTCATTCACTTATTCATTTCTTCAGCAAGTCTTGAGTCAGCACTTAGCATTTCTCCTGCATTTTGTTGGTTGCTAAAGATTCCAGTAAGAACCAGGGCCCTGATTTCTAGTAGCACATTGTTTGGAGACTGAGTAGGATAACAAATAACTAAAATTCAATATGGTAAATGCAATGTAAAATGAGAGCACAGCAGAGGGGCCATGGCTGGATGGTGACCTGCAGTTGCGTAAGACTTTATCTTCAGAAAAGCTCCCTGCTTGTTTTAACGCTCTGCTGTCACCCTTTAGAAATTCTTAATAATTTAAGCTGTGAATTTGTATTTTGTAAGTCTGATGGAATAATGGAGCATGTGCGTGAGCCGAGGAGACCCATGCAATATGTGTGTCTTTTACACCTAGCCAATCCATTAGCACATAGCTTTTGCAATGCTCCAGAGACACAGAATTCTAGCAGATGCACATGCATGGGAGTTCAGGGAGACCTACTAGAAGTATAAACTAAGCATGTCAAGTGTCAAACTAAGTGCGGTGCAAACAGACTGAGAGGCTCACTTTCTGTTTGAACCAGAATTGCTTTGAAAGTTGCCAGTGCCTTCTAACCAATGACATAGGAACCCTAGCATATCCTGTTACTCTTTTTTTCTTTTTTATACTAGCTAACCATTTATGCTGATGATCACGACATAGAAGGAAGGTGAAAAATAGGATTATCCATAGTTCTTTGTTGTTTCAAACAGTCCTTATTTATCAGTAAACCAAAGGTAGAGAGTTTTAGCAGAATGTGCTTTATTAAGAAGTGAAATAAGAACAGTTGAGTGAGTTTTGCACCGTGTTGCCATTGTTTTGCTAAGAACAAAATGTATATTGATGTGCAAGCTATGAAATACAAATCAAGTAATTGTGGTGATTTTGTAAAGTTAAAGATTCCTATATTTGCATTTAAAATTGGCATTGTGCACTCCAAAGATGAACAACAAAAGTCATTTTAACAATTTTAAATTTTAATTTTTCTTTACCTTGAACAACATTATAGTGCAAACAAAAAACACTGTGACAAGTTGAACAATGAGAACATATGGACACAGGGAGGGGAACATCACACACTGGGGCCTGTCAGGGGATGGGGATCAAGGGAAGGGAGAGCTTTAGGACAAATACCTAATGCATGCAGGGCTTAAAACCTAGATGACGGGTTGATAGGCGGCAAACCACCATGGCACTCTATACCTATGTAACAAACCTATACGTTCTGCACATGCACCCCAGAACTTAGAAAGGAAAAAAATTACTGCCAGTTTATGTCTAAGTCAAATAAAAAAAACACCAACAACAAAGAAAACCCACTGTGTCAGAGAGAGAGCGGGAGAGAGAGAGAGAAAGAAAAAGCTTTATATTTTCATAACTTTAAAAAATGCTCTCCCCTTGAGGGAATGTGTTGTCTTTTCGGGTCCGTGAGGGGGCGTAGTTTTAAGGGCAAGAATTTCCCAGTGCCTTCCCCTCCTCCCATGCCCCCCGCCTCTCCATCCAGGAGATTCGACGGTTTATGTTTGAATTTCGCGGGCATTGGAAGAAGTTAAAAGTCAGTCACTCCAGCGGAAGTCTAAGGAACTCCTTTCACTGGCCCAGGGTCCTGGAGAAGGTGCGGGTTCCTTCCAGGATAAGAGTCCGTGTCCACACACCTGGCCGGATTTCCCCTCTGGAATCCCCTCCACACTCTTCCTGGAAGTCTTTATCTTCTTCTCCTTTCCTTCTCTTTTCTCTACCTAAAGAAAATCACCTTTCTGCAACACTTCTTGGGTCCGATATTTACTTTTGCCAGCACACGGTGCACCTGCAGCAGCCCCACCGCTTATTCTTTAAGAGGTTGGAGGCCAAGAACCCACAGGAGCTATGCCTCACTGGCACTCAAAAAAAAAAAAAAAAAAACCGGTTACACCCTGCTTTTTGAAAAAGCAGTCCCAAATTCTCATTTTGTATTGGGCCCGGCAAATTATGTAGCTAGACCTGCACTTGTGTGCAAATGTCAATTCTCCTTTCTCCTTTCTTGGCTCTTATGAGTCAGTCCAGGAATGAGAATGACAGCCACTTTGAAAATCTTGCTCTCCCCAGCAGAATTCATTTAAGACAACTCTGAAAAATGCATCAGTTCACAAGCTGTTTGATTGCAGAGACCATCTTCTACCTGAACTGTTTAATACACAGATGCTTTTCCTATTGTCAAATTGATGTATTTGTTATATCTGCATCTCAGTAGAATTTAATATTTTCAAATCTAATTCAAGTGTTGTTATGAATCCCTGAAAGTGGAAGTATAAAGTACTTTGCCGAGGGTTGGGGTTTCATCTTGTCTGATAGTTTATTTATAGCAAGTATTAAACATGGCCTAAATACAAAAAGTAAGGAAACGTGTCTACATTCAATAATGTAATATTCTATAACTCTGAGAAATAATGTATTTTATTGGAGATGAGTGTGTAGCATTTTGTTAAAATGTTTGAAATGACTTTTGTTGTTTTTATTCAAATTGCCTAGGAAAGAAGCGTTCCTTTTCCTCTGTAAACACTTACTGCTTAACTGCCTTAGGACCTTATGTTTGACAGCATTCGGCTTGTAATAAAGGCCTTTGAACTGTCCAGTGTGGTTGGCTTTTAGCAATTATTGACAACTACTGCATCTGCTCCTACTTAGCATTATAGATTATGGAATAAAATGAAAGGCTTATATTATATAAATGATAATTTTAGTTATAAAACTGACTAATAACTATAAATGTCAGTGACTAGCCCTTTTAGTTACTTTACTGTTCAGTTACCTATTTTGCTTTTTTTTTTTTTGAGACAGAATCTCGTTGTGTTGCCCAGGTTGGAGTGCTCTATTGCCTAGGTTAGCATGATATTGGCTCACTGCAACCTCTGCCTCCTGGGTTCAAGCAATTCTCCTGCTTCAACCTCTGGATTAGCTAGCATTACAGGTGCCTGCCACCACACCCTGTTAAGTTTTTTGTATTTTTAGTAGAGACGGGGTTTCACCATATTGGTCAGGCTGGTCTCAAACTCTTGACCTTGTGATCCACCCACCTCGGTCTCCCAAAGTGCTGGAATTACAGGCATGAGCCACCATGCAGGCCCAATTACCAATTTTTTTCCCCCTCCTCCTTTTATTCTGTATTCTTCAATAGCACTCTGCTTTTACTGTTATTGGTCGTATCAGGAAACAAATGGTAATATATTTGCTTACTTTTTCATGTAGTTATTAAATCAAAAATGTCTTGAACTACTTGAATCTAATGTATTTTTGGAACAAGAAAAGGTAAAAATGAAATTTAAAAATTGCAGATTGTCTCCTATAGCAGGGAATCAGTTCATCATTTGACAATAACTTTATGTTTGTTGTATTTCAAGCACTGGGATTCAAGGTTCCTGCTCACAGAGAATTTTATCTTTTGTGTGGGAGATACATAATGCGTATGGGTGGTTGAGCTAAGTGATCAGAGAGGGCCCTGCTGGGGGTTAATATCTGATCTGTACCTTGAGTGACAGATGGGGCATTCTCCTATTTGAAGTCTTGCCTTCTCTTACATCCAGGCTTGCGTCTTTCCACTTCTGCTCTCTGGCTGCCAGCTCTTTCTCAGGCTCCCTCTTAGCTCCTAATTCTCTTTATGTGTATGAACATTTATATATTCTATGTGCATGGACATTAGATTCTTCAGAGCATGCTTCCTGAATATTTTCATTTCTCAATCTAGGTCTCTGATTGAAAACCTTTTTGGGTAATGAATTTTTGAGAACACAGAGAAAGATACAGACCTTCTCCCCCTAGGAAAAGAACATGTTCACAAAATCTCACGGAATTTCATGGGATTAAAGGATGCTCCTGAAGATACTCATGGCATCCACACGAGTTTGCGGTTCCCAAGCTGAGCACCTCTCTTTTACTTGCTCTTTTTGGTCAATTTCAATTATACCTGTGGCATTAGCCACACTGAGAACTCCAAAATCTGTGTTTCCACCCAGCTGTAGCTGTGTATACCTGACTGCATTCTAGACATTTCCAGTGCAACTCCCAAAGATACTTTGATTCAGTGTATCCAACAGGAATACACTTATTCTCCAAATCATCACCATTCCTTCCTTTTCTTTCCATTTCTGCCTCCTCCTGCATGCCCAGTGTTGGTGAACAGCAGCCCCATTCACTGAGCTGCATAGTTCAGAGTCCTGGATGTCAACCAGCACTTCTCCCTCTATCCTTTCAGATCAAACATGCTTCCTATTCCAAGAAGCTGCCACATCTTCCCCTCATTAGCAATGCTTTGTAATCTCACCCCCATTGCCTTTATTCATGCCTTTGGTTTCTTTTTAGGATATTCTTAGTGAAAGTGGGACAGAAATCTTGGAGAATATGGTAAAGGCTTAGAAAGACTATTCAGAACAATAGTCTTTCTAATCATTTAGAAAGGTGTGTTTGCTGATTTGGAATTGCTGAGTAGCATTGTGGGTCCAGTCAATTCTCATTAAGAGGAAATCCCCCCTTTTTGTAGCAAATCCCTCATGAAATAGCAAGGATTAAAAAGTCATTACTGCAAAATAGTGTTTTCCTCCTAATTCAAAGACAGTAAGTTTCTTACTGCCTTTACATTGACCAATTATACAGGTTCACTTCTTTTATTTTCTATATAGTTTCATCTGTATTGCTGTCTTTTGGAGCCTTTCAATATTTTCCTCATGTATTTTAATGTTTAATTCAAAGCAGATGTTGGATCTTGATAATTTAGTCAATTCAGTAATTATATATTCTTCTGGAGGTCTTATGGTAGAAGGGAAATAGGGAATGCTGATTAGATTTATACATAACACAATTCAGGAAAGCCATTTAAGGCAAATTAAAAGAATGTAATATAAAATGCTGAGATGCATATTTTTTTCATGCATCAATGTGTCTGGCATTGAGATGAGTAGAAAAAAGTGAGACTATGTAGATCAGTGATTTTTGGAGTTTCAAAAAAGTGTAAATAAGAAACTGTATGTCCCTGGAAAGAATGTCCACCAGAGGAGACTCCTTTTACTGTGATTCTTCCACCTCTGAGGCGCCCCCTTGAGGGAGAACCTGTGCTCTGATTGCTCCTGAAATCTGGGCTCCTACACATCGTGTCAACAACAGCAGTTCTGTTTTCATTTGTTTTATAAACATGTGTCTTCTCTATAAAATTGTATTTATAATATAAAGATTGTATTTATATATAAGATTGTATTTAACACAGAATTCCAGGAAGGAAAAATAAGAAAATCATCATTATGGACAAAGAATAAAGTGACTCTCTACAAAAAAATAGTTTTTGATGGTTTGATTTATTTTGTCAAAAGTCAAAATGTTAAAATTTCATTATAGACAGCATTATTTGCATTTACTATATGACTACATGCTGTGTCTGTCTTCAAGTTCTAAGCTTATAAGATTTTACTGTTTGGGTATCAAGTGAAAAATTCATAGCTTTAATTTTGCAGAATCATACACTTTAGCAGTGAAAGAAAACCCAAGGATATATTGGGGAAGCCATCTGATTTCGGAGAGTGACTTACGGTTTTTATATTAGTATTTTATAGATGTCATATGTAAGGCTCAAAAAGGTAACTTATCCAATATGTATCATGACAACAAGTGATAATAATTAGATACTTCAGGTAAATTTGTGTAGATTTTTCGTTTCTCAGAACCTATACTCATCATCAAGTGAAGTATGACTGTATATGCATTTGTAGATCATTGGTAAATTTTGTTTCACAGTTTGATATTAGCAGCAACATTGGTATAGCTATCTTTTTATTGTCTGTATAAGGGACTATCTGTTTTGTGGAAATCATCTTTTTTACCCTAAATTTTTTGAATCACTGGCCCATTGATTGCTGAGAGTGAAGCGTTAAATTCTCCAAGTGTGATCCTGGAATTGTCTATTGCTCCATTAATTCTCATTTTTTTCTTCACGTATTTTAAAGTCTGTATTAGGTGCATACATATTTATGATTATTATATCTTCCTGATTTATTGGTTCTTTTAGCATTACGAAACGTCACTCTTTATTCCAATAATACTCTGTCTTAAAGTCTACCTTATCTCATACTAATATAAACATCCTAGCCTTTCTCATGCCTATAGTTTGCAGGCATTTTCCTCCCAGCTGTTTAATTTCAATCTATCAGCATCTTTATATTTAAAGTACATCTCCTTTTTTTGTTTTGTTTTGATTTTCTGAGACAGGATTGCATACTGTCACCCAGGCTTAAGTGGAATGGTGCAACACGGCTCACTGCAGCCTGGCCCAACTGGGCTTATGCAGTCTTCCCACCTCAGCCACCGAATAGGTGGAGCTACAGGTGTGTGCCACCACACCCAGCTAATTTATGCTTATTTTTATTTTTTAGAGACTACGTCTCACTGTGTTGCCCAGCCTGGTCTCGAACTCCTAAGCTCAAGTGATCCTTCTGCCTCCGCCTCCAAAAGTGCTGGGGTGACCAGCATGAGCCACTGTGCCCAGCCTGCATCTTCTTGAGATAACATGTTTCGGTGTTTAAAAAATGTACTCTGACAATCTCTGTTAATTGGAGTGTTTAGGCCAATGACAGCTGATAGAATTATTGGCATGTTTAGGTCTATCATTTTACTGTTTTCTGTTTGTCCTCTCTGCTTCTTTGTTCCTATATTCCACCTTTCTTGTTTCCTTTTAGATTAATTGAATATTTTTAAACTATATTTTAATTTATTTATTGGATTTTCAGGTTTTTTTGCATTAGTTTTAATAGTTACCCATGGAATTACAATATACATTCTTAACGTCTCACAGTCTACTTAGAGTTAATATTGTATGACTTTACAAACAATGGAGAAACTTTGTGACTCTACAGGTCCATTTACTAACTTTACATTTATTATGTTATAATTTTCATACATATTATATATATTTATTCTATAAACCACACAAAAGAATATTATATTTTTGCTTAAAATCATATGCATTTTAAAGAAATTAGGAGAAAACAATATTCTCTTATATTGACCCAGATGTTTGTAGAATCCCATTCTCTTTGTTCCTTCTTGAAAATTTGGATTTTTTTCTGGTATTATTTTTCTTTAGCTGAAAGAACTTCCTCAACATTTGTTTCATTGCAGAGCTGCTGGCGATAACCCTGCTAGTTTATTTTTATCTGGACATGTCTTTATTTTATCTTAACTCTTAAAAAAATATTGAATCATTGTTCAAATGTTGTTCAAGTCATTGTTCAAATATGCTGTTCTTTTCTTGGCTGTTTTCAAGATTTTATCTTTATTTTTTGGTTCTGCGGTTTGACTACGGTATGCCTAGATGTGTTTATCCTAAATTCCTACTCCTTGGGGTTTTCCACGCTTCTTGAATCTGTAAACATGTCCTCCATAAAATTTGGGAAATATTCATTTATTATGTCACCAAATATTTTTTCTGTCCCATTTTCTGCTTCTAGGATTGATCATAATTTCTCATGTGTGAGACCTTTTGATATGTCCTTCATACTGTTTGAAAGTTCCCTGGGATGCCTATCTGGTTGCCAACACCTTCAAATTAGAGCAAATCTAGGAACACCAGCTGAAATTAATGAATATTTCCTTTTTTCCTCTGGAAATTAGAAAGCTGCAAAAGTAATATTAAGGCTCAATCACAGAAAATATGTGAAACATGTTTGATTCCTTTCTACACTTAAATTTTCAGTTTCCATTTTATTAACCCCATAAGTGTGTTACTATTTTGCAAGCCATCTTTGTTTTGGAAGAGCCATAGTATAAAAAGTATGTAACATATAGTAAGCAAATGCTTATGAAGAAAATGTGAGCCTCCCCTCAAAAACCTACAGAAAATAATTCCTAATTGAACAATTAATAGAAATCCATGAGTGCTATAGTTCAGGTATTTCTTCCCCTCCAAGTCTCATGTTGAAATTTGATCTCCAGCATTGGAGATCAAACAAGAGGTGGTTGGGTCATGGCTGTGGATCCCTCAAGAATATTAATACCCTCCCTAAAGGTAGGGGCCAGGGAGTTCTCAGTCTATTAGCTTCTGCAAGAACTGATTGTTAAAAAGAGCCTGACACCTCCCAGCTCTCTCTCTTTCTTCCTCTTTCGCCATGGGATCTCTGCACATTGCTGGTCACCCTCCACCATGAGTGGAAGGAGCCTGAAGCCCTCACCAGAAGCAGATGCTTGGTCCATGCTTCTTGTTCTGCCTGCAAAACCATGAACCAAATAAACTTCTTTTTTTAAAAATAAATTACCCAGCTACAGTATTTCTTAAAAAAAAAAAATACTAAATGAACTAAGACAGCGAGAATCTTGCCAAAATTAAAATACAGTTAAATATTCATCTAAGGAGCATTATATGCATTAAAATGTCACATTTACTATGTTAGATAAGAGATTAACAAGCTGTAATCCTGGTCTTAAAAGAATTTAAAATTGAGAGAAACTTAAAATATACGTAAACAATAATTCTGTAATATATATAAACAACAAATTTGTAATATAAAGCATGGTGACCTCTGTTTTTATAGATAGGAAGCCAAACTCTGTGGAGTGCAGAGAAGAAATTATGAGGAGTTGGTATTTGAGGTGGATCTTAAAGAATGTGCAAGATTTGGACAGATGGAGAAGTCCACAAGTCACATGGTGACCTATTTTATGAAGTTAGCAGAATCTGAGCGTTGGGGGCTGATCAAGAATGTGGAGTGGGTTTTAAGTTAGCAGAAGAGAATATGATGAATAGAGAAAGAAGAATGAAAGAGATATGTTGCACTGAATACCAGGAACAATCTCACAGTAGATGGGTAGCAGAGAGCTTAAAATCTTGGGATCTGAGCTAAGTTGAAGACCAAATGGCACCAACTCTTGTGAATGTGTTGTTATAGCAGTTGTTGTTGGTGGTGGTGGTGGGATGTGTGTGTGTGTACAGTTACAAGAAAGAAGACTAGACAAATGCTGTTGGCAATATACGTAGTACTCCAGCTGATTTTTATTTGCCCCTAGCACCCCATAATGCTCCTGCAGTACAAAAGGAACGGTCTCAGTAATTTCTGTTGAATATTCTATTTTGGTTGCAGCTAAGGTTCAGAAAAAGAGAAAGAAAGAAAGAAAGAGAAAAAAAGAAAGTTAAACAAGTAGGTTAGGATAGATTGTTGTAGACTTAAAAAAAATTTTTTTATATAAAAAATAAAACGTGTATGATTGATAATCAAGGAGTACCTAAGGGTTTATGATGAAATGTTCTCAGTTATATCTCTTTCTTTTTCTTTTCTTTTTTTTTGAGACCGAGTTTCACTCTTCCTGCCCAGGCTTGAGTGCATGGCATGATCTCGGCTCACTGCAACCTCCACTTCCTGGGTTTAAGTGATTCTCCCATCTCAGTCTCCCAAGTAGCTGGGGTTATAGGAACCTGCCACTACACCCAGATAATTTTTGTATTTTTAGTAGAGACAGGGTTTCACCATGTTGGCCAGGCTGGTCTGGAGCTCCTGACCGCAGATGATCCAGCCGCCTCGGCCTCCCAAACTGTTGGGATTACAGGGGTGAGCCATCGTACCCTCTCTTTCAGTTCCCTACTCCCTCTGTTGCAGAGATAGTTGTTTCTATTTTTTTTTTAAATTTTGTCTATTTATTTTTTGAGATTACTATTTTAAAACTGTTTCTTCTAGCAGTTTCAACCTACCACCATATACCATGCTCATATTATTACTTGATTTATTAATTTAAACATGATCTATTGGCTTTCTGCTATAATAGATAAAGTTTAGCATACTTTTTCATAACTTACAAAACTTTATTTCCCCCATACCAATGTCATAATTCTTCTTAATACATTTCAGTAATTTTTAAAACTCTTGTTCCATGAACTATGTGCAATAAATCTTGAGTCCTCACATTCTAATGTGACATAACTTCACCTTTTCTTTCTCCTATTCACCAAAATTTGTGTATTTTACTGTCACTTTAAATTGTTAAGGTCAATAAGACATAAATTCTATTCCTTATAATAATAAGATAATCTTTATTATTTCTTTTGAACTTTTCCTAGTAATTGATTCTGTTGTTTGCAAGTCAGTAAACTTCATTTTATTGTTGTTGTGCAAATACTTTTGCTCTGGCCATCAGTATTGTATGACTATATTGTCCTTTTAGGCATTTTTTAATGAACATTTTATTTATGTTTCTAATTTATTGCATTGACTTTTTTTTTTTATTACATTCTGAAGTTCTTAGTAACTTCTCAAGGATAACATTAGATCTATAATTTTTTTCCCCCCAAAGAGCTTCTTCCTGGAATCCTGAATCTTTCTGCTACAGAATTTATAGTGAATTTATGCCTATTTTATTCCTTCATATAATTTTAAGAGATCATAATCAAGAATGAAGATAAATACTCGTGGCTACTTATCTATATTGACCTTTGTAATTCCTTGACTTTTACTGAAGTAGAAGGATGCTTGCTAGAAGCTAAATCCAGCCAGCTTCTTTTTGGTTATCTCAGTCTTCTCAAACATTGTGTTTATGAAATAGAATTCATTTTTCTACCCAGCTCCCACCCAAACCTTCACTTCTTTAAAATGCAAATGTTTTGGAAGAGCCCATATAGCCAAGACAATCCTAAGCAATAAGAACAAAGCTGAAGGCATCATGTTACCTGATTTCAAACTATATTACAAAGCTACAGTAACCAAACAGCCTGGTACTGATACCAAAACACATATATAGACCAATGAGACAGAATAGAGACCTCAGAAATAATGCCACAAATCTACAGCCATCTGATCTTCAACAGACCTGATAAAAACAAGCAATGGGGAAAGGATTTCCTATTTAATAAATGGTGCTGGGAAAATTGGTTAGCCATTTGCAAAAAATAGAAATTGGACCCCTTCCTTACATCTAATACAAAAGTTAACTGAAGATGGGTTAAAGACTTAAATGTAAAACCCCAAATCATAAAAACCCTAGAAAAAACTTAGGGTGTACCCTTCAGGAGATAGGCATGGGCAAAGACTTCATGACTAAAACTCTAATAGCAATAGCAACACAAGCCAAAATTGACAAATGGGATCTAATCAAACTAAAATGCTTCTGCACAGCAAAAGAAACTATCATCAGAGTGAACAGGCAACCTACAGAATGGGAGAAAATTTTTGTAAGCTACCCATCTGACTAAGATCTAATATCCAGAATCTAGAAGAAACTGAAACAAGTTTACAAGAAAAAACAATCCCCTCAAAAAGTAGGCAAAGGATATGAACAGACTCCTCTCAAAAGAAGACGGCCAACAAACGTATGAAAAAAGCTGATCATCACTAGTCGTTAGAGAAATGCAAATCAAAAGCACAATGAACTATCATCTCATACCAGTTAGAATGGCAATTGTTAAAAAGTCAGGAAACAGCAGATGCTGGTGAGGCTGTAGAGAAATAGGAATGCTTAAAACTGTTGGGAGTATAAATTAATTCACCCGTGGTGGAAAACAGTGTGGCAATTCTTAAAGGATCTAGAACCAGAAATACCATTTGACCCAGCAATCCCATTACTGGATATATACTCAAATGATTTTAAATCATTCTACTATAAAGACACATGCACACATATATTTATTGCAGCACCATTTACAATAGCAAAGACTTGGAACCAACTCAAATGCCCACAATGATAGACTGGATAAAGAAAATGTGGCACATATACACCATGGAATTCTATGCAGCCATAAAAAAGAATGAGTTCATGTCCTTTGGAGGGACATGGATGAAGCTGGAAGCCATTATTCTCAGAAAACTAACACAGGACCAGAAAACCAAATACTGCATGTTCTTACTCATAAGTGGGAGTTGAACAATGAGAGCGCATGGACAAAGGGAGGGGAACATCATATACCAGGGCCTGTTGCGGGGTGGGGGGAAAGGGGAGGGAGAGCATTAGGACAAATACCTAATGCATGCAGGGCTTAGAACCTAGATGATGGGTTGATAGGTGCAGCAAACCACTGTGGTTCATGTATACCTATGTAACAAACCTGCACATTCAGCACATATATCCCAGAAGTTAAAGTAAAATTTAAAAAATAAATAGAACAAATAAAATGAAATGCAAATCTTTTCGGAATGGATTAAATTTCTCTCAATGTCAAGCTGCTTTTTTTTTTTTTTTTTGAGATGGAGTCTCCCTCTGTCACCCAGGCTGGAGTACAGGGGCTCCATCTCAGCTCACTGCAACCTCTGCCTCCTGGGTTCAAATGATTCTCCTGCTTCAGCCTCCCAAGTATCTGTGACTACAGGTGTGCACCACCACCCCTGGCTAATTTTTTTATTTTTCATAGAGATGGCATTTCACCATGTTGTCCAGGCTAGTTTCAAATTCCTGGGCTCAAGGGATTCTCCTTGGCCTCCCAAGGCGCTGGAATCACAGGCATGAGCCACTGTACTAGCCTCAAGCTGCTTTCTTAAGCCTTTTTCTCATCTTAATTTTATAAAGTCTTAGGTAAATCTCATCAGTATCCTAGTTTCAGTTATCATCCATTTGCCATTAAGTCCTGAGTTTTATCTCCAGCTAAGATCTCTGTTTTGAGATCCATACTTGCCTACCAGAAAGATCCTCTCTCAATCTCACCAGCACCCTGACATCAGCATGCATAGAGCTCATCATCATCTTTCCTCCCAATTCTGCTCCTCTTGTGGTTCTTGCCTTATGGCTTACTCAAGCCAAGGATCTGGGAGTCACTCTTGATGCCTTTCTTTTTCACACTTTCCCCATCTCACCAATAGTTAACAGCTATCAGATCTATCCATAAAGTTTTCTAAAGTTCATTACATTTCTTAGTCCCCACTGTCAGCATGTTAGCTGATGCCATCATCTGAATTATTTCAGTAGCTTCTCAACTAGTTTCATTGACTCTGTTTACCTGTGCCATGGACACCTGTTTTGCTCCGTTGCGCTTATCGTCTTTTAGGAGATATCCTTTAGGAAAATAGAAAAGAGCCACAGATGCTCTTGCTACATACTTTCACATCATCCCAGGCTTTTCCTATTTATAACAATATCTTATTTTGTTGAATAATGTTTTCCTGCATCCTGTTCTATAAACAAATTAAAGCTGTGTTTATCTTACCCAATGTTGTATTTCTGGTGCCTAGCATAATGTCTGAAGGTTAGCAGGAGCTTAATATATGTTTTTGAGTGTTAAAGAATTGAATGAATGTTATGCTTAGTATTTTTTTTAGAAGCACTTTTCCCATTTTGATCTTCCCAGCACATAAATATCAAATCAATTTAATCACATCCCAAGAGGCAGCTTTTCAGTATACATGTCTCATTTGGTTTTTAAAACATCCATTTTCCTTAATTTCATTTTTGAATGGAGTTTTATCTTTCATTGCTTATAAAACATTGTGTGCTCTCATTTTTCTGCTTCCTGCTTAGCAGGTCTATGAATGTGTACCATTTGCTCTTCTCCAGGACCTCCTGGTTTCTCAGTACTCTTTTGTAGTAATTAAGCTATGTATTTTAATTCATGGAGACAAGTGTTCAATTAGAAGAATAGTAAAAGGTTTAATCTGTTAAAGTAAACATAATTGAATTGAGACAAAAACATTGCAAATATACCTGACAATTCAGGATATACATTAGCGAGCCTCTTAACCCTTGAATAAGTATCCTAATCAAGCATATCCTAAATACTTACCATTTAAATTCTAAAACAGAAACTGCCTTGGCCATGAATTTAATACATCGAATCACAAGTATGTGATGTCATGGTGACCAAGTCATTTAATGACTCTTTCCACAGTGATAACAGATTCAGTTTTTTAGTGACAAAACATTTAATTTTTGAAGAGTTCATTTAAGCAAGTAGCAATTAATGAATTAGATAGCTCTAGACCACAGGTAGTTTGGGTTCCCAGTGAAGGAGTGTGGGGGGAAAGCCTTTTATAAAGTGAACATGGAAGCAAGACAAAGAAAATATTTGATTAAAGTGTAGCAGTTGCCTCAAAATCCCTAGTTAGAGGTTTGTTGGCGGTTTCTAGTTGGTAAAACTTCAGTTTCATTTTCCTAGGATAGAACTGTTCATGTCGAATTGGATTTTAGCTTGCTTAGTGGCCTAGTTTGCTTAGTAGGAAGGATGGAAGCACAAAGAATATGTGTGATAAAGAGGTAAAGAATAGGATGGTTGATGAAATTTCTACAAAATAATCCTTGTTTTTATTCCAAAGTAGGAGGCAAAGGCCTTTGGTTAGATCTAGGAGTTGGAGAGAATGATAGACAGGAGCTTTTTTCCCTTAGTATTTACCATTGTACTTGGCTAATAAAAATTAAATTGTCCCTTTCACCTCAAATTCATTTGCTGAAGTCATAACCCCTAGTACCTTGCCATGTTGCCCACAATGTGACTATATTTGAAAATAGGTCATTGCAGATGTAATTAGTTAAGATAAGGTCACACTGGAGTCAGGTGGGCACTTAATCCAATATGTCAAGGGTAGTTATAAAAAAAGGAAGTTTGGACACAGATATACATAAAGATGGTATGAAGAGACATAGAAAGAAGATGGTCAAGTCAGGGAGAGAGATCTGGAACAAATCCTTTCTTCATAGCCCTTGGAAGGAGTCAACCTTGCTAGCACATTGATCTTGGATTTTTAGACTTCAGAACTATGAGACAATAAATATTGTTGTCTAAGCCTCTTAGGTCTAGGCAGTCCTAGGTATAGTGGCCATGGTAGTAGGAATTCAAAATTTGGTGAATTAATAAGTGGATAAATGAGTAAATAAATGTAGGAATAAATGAGGTGGGGGCTGGAGAAAGATCTCAGGGTTGAGGAAAACAAGAAAAATTTTTGTCAGTTGTTAAGTTATCCCAAAACTTTGAAATAGTTCTTGGAGCTCAGTGGTGCTTTGGAGAGGAGAGTAAATTTGAAATTCAAATGAAGATACATGGAAGGAAGGTGATAAATTAGTGGCTTAGAAGTGATGAGATGGAGCAAAGCAAGAATAAACTTATTTTCCTTCCCCACTGAATTAAAGGGGAATTAGAAAAGGTGAACCTTTAATAATGTGAGCAATTGAGGATATGGTACAAAAAAATCTCATTATCTGCTGTTCTAGACCTCATGTACATTGATGATCTTTGAAGTGCTCAGCAAGCTCTCTTTTAAGCTACCAGCATCCACAAAACAGTTGATGTCACATCAGGAGCTCAAGGATGTGTATGCATGCTAATGTTTTTTACTTTGATAATTCTGGCATTTTTAAAAATAGGTTCTTTGAATATTTTCCGATTGTCTACCCTGATAAAGTGAATGTTTTCAGATGTCCTTCCTCACCTCTCCTTAGGTGCTTTGAACTTGCAGAGATATGCTGTAGAAGCCAAGAAGAAAATGCAAATGCCTCCTAGGTAATAAATGTCAGAATTTAGTTCATTATTTTTGAAATATGTGTTTTATAGGTAATATCTATACACATGCACAACAGGTGACAATGGGGGCACTGCCTTGCTCTTAAAAATAACACAATATTAAAAATAAGACACTCGGTTAGACATTTATTTTTTGTTATAGACACATTTTGATTCCCATAGGAAATATTTATAAAATGATGTTGCCTCTTGGAAAAGCAGGTACCTGGTGTTCACACTGCAGAAAGGATCCTTTGTGCATCATGATAGTCTCAAGGAAGTCAGTGGGCCCTGCAACATGGTGCTCCTTGAGCTTTGAAGAAGCCCCAGGCTAGATACCCAAACATCTGGAGCTGTGGCTCTTTACTGGGTTTGGATTCTTCTTTTTGGAAAAAGCTTCCCATTGCTTCCACTTGCAGTTCTTCCACTACAATTGTTATGCTTTTGGTGCTTTAGAGCTAACTTAAAAAATTATTTATTAAAGTCACACAATTGACTCCTATCCCGGTGGATCATACAGAGTACATGTGTTAGTGAGCAACTTTTATGGTGGGCTCATTAGCCTGGGTGGTAGGTCGTCTATGAGAAGATTATAGAGTTGCTATCCCACTGCTTATGTTGGTGCAAGTAATTAACATGGATTTCCTACTCCAGGAAGTTGTAGGGGATCAAAATATGCCACTCCAAAATGTGTTACCTTGGCATAAAGATTATTTTGAGCTGAAGTCAAATAAGAAATAACAGATGAAGAAACCTTTCCAGAGCTTCCCTTATTTAACTAAAAGCAGAAATTTCTGAGAAACGAGAACCACCATAAATCATCTCTCCTGGGAAATTTTTATGACCATAAAAAAAGATGGAAAGGCAGTGCTGAGATGGACCTGCATAAACAAATCCTACGCTGTTTCCCTGATAGTTACCTTCCCACAGTCTGCCACCTTTGGAAGCCTAAAGCCCTTGACCCTTGTCTTGTCACTTCTCTATAAATTTCTTGTTCTTTGCTAAGAAGTTATATAAGGTGAAGTTCTAACCATAACTTTGAGTCACTCAGCAATGAGGTTTCTTCCATGTGATGTGCACTACACACATTCATAAACTATTTTTCTCTTGCGAATGTGCCTTTTGTCAGTTTAATACACAGGGCTCCAGCCAATGTACTTAAGATGGGTAGAAGAAAAAGAAAATGTTTCCTCATCCAAAGGCATCTAAACCTATTTCCTCTTCTGCAGAACTTGTTGAGCTGCTAAAACACATCTTTAACAAGTGGGATAAGGATAAATATGACACACCACCCAAGCTAGGAAACTGCCTTCTCTCTAAGACTTTTTCTCAGTTCCATGTTGCTATTCAACCTCTCACTAAGTCATGTTCCATGGTTAACTTTTTTTTTAAGCTCTTCTAACTGAACTGTGAGCTTCTGATTTGTAGCCTCATGGATATTGGCCTGAAGTTTTCTTTTCTTGTTGAGTGACTTTCTTCATTCTTTTTAAATTGTTATTTCTTTTTATTCCTCTGACTGGGTTATTTCAAAGGACCTGTCTTCAAGTTCAGAAATTCTTTCTCTGATGAATTTCTGATTCAGATTGTGAATTGTTTTTTTCTGATTTTGTTGAATTTTGAATCGTTTGTTTGTATTCTCTTGTTTATGAGTTTCCTTAAGATCATTGTTTTGAATGTCTCTTCAGGCATTTCATAAATATACTTTTCTTTGGGGTTTGTTACTGGAGACTTAGTTGTGTTCCTTTCAGAATATCATATTTCCTTGGCTCTTCATGTTTTTTGTCTTCTTATGTTGATATCTTTGCATTTACTTGAATGTTTACTTTTTCCAATTTTATGGAGTAGCTTTTATAGGGAGGAGCTTTTTCCTACAGATGAGTTCTAGGATGTCTGTTGGAAATGATATGTTGTTGGCTTTGGTTCCTGGTGGACTCAGTAGCATGATTGCTATACCAGTTCTTCGTAATCCTCGTTAATGATATCTGCAATTGCTTAGGCTATGGGTGTTTGTGACAGAGGTGACATGGTTTGCTGGAGGAAAGGGTGCTGGTTTGTGCTGAGACCAAGCACAATCCGAACATGGCTGTGTGTTGGTCTCTCTGGGGTGGGGGACACTGCCACACTGGCTATTGGGCTGGGTACAGGCATGTGTGGGCCAGGCAGCTGTGCAGTGCTCTCTCTAGGGAGGCAGGGCCACTGCTAGATTGCAAAATCCAAAACTTTTTGAGCACTTTTTGACTCTTTGATGTGACACTTGAAAAAAATGTACATTGGAGCATTTCAGATTTAGATTTTTGTATTAAGGTTGCTTAGCTGGTAAGTATAATGCAGATATTCCAAAATTTAAAAAAAAATCCAAAATTTGAAACACTTCTAGTCCTAAGTATTTCAGATAAGGGATACTCAACCTGTAACTGGGACTGGGTGATGGGTATTTGAGGATCATTTTACTATTCTCTGCAGGTATTTTCCCAGTTTTTTACTGGCCTTTTTAACTTTACGTTTTTTAATTTCGAAGAAAGAAACCACAGAACTTTTCAAAAGTGATATATTTTCCTTTCTGTACTCTGTTGAACCCCTTGCAGGCCAACTTGTTCCTTGCTATGTCATTAAAACAGCCTATGTCAGAGTCATTTGTAGCCTCCACATTACTATGTATAATGAGCAGTTTTTACTCTTCATCTTACTTGCTCTATCAGCAACATTCGAAATAGCTGATGACTCTATTATTTGAAACACTTTTGTCACTGGGCTCCAGAAGACCACAACTCTTCCTTGTATCTCACTGGCCTACCCTTCTCAGTTTGCTCTCTCCTCCTCTTCTCTATCTTTGAGCATTCTGCTGCTTGGTTCTTAGACTGGACCTGGCCCCAGAACATCCAGCTGCCACTTGGTTGTCTGACAATCATCCCAACCTAGAACATATTCACAGAAAAACTCTTCTTCTCCCTGAAACATACCCCACTCATATGTTTCTCTTTTTCAGTTAATGGCGGCTCCATTTTTTACTTGTTTAGGCTGAAAGTCTTGAAGTCATCCTTGATTCTTCTCTTTCTTACTTCACATTCAGTTTCACAGGACATTGTTTTGGTTCTGCCATCAAAATGTATCTAGGCTCCGACCACATCTCATTCTGTTCATTGCTACCACCTGTCAAACCCGTCATCTTTTTCATCTGAAATTAATTTCATCCATCAGCTTCCTAACTGATCTCCTTCCTTATAGCCTTATACTTCCCAGTTTCTGTTCTTACAAAAAAGTTGAGTGATCCTTTAAAATGTAAGAGAGATTAGTCACTCCTATACTCACAACCCTCCTGTGGTTTCCCATCTTGCCTGGAGTAAGAGGTGAAGCCTTGAATGTATGCACAAGGGCCTCTGTGATCTGGTTCTCTGGTATATTTTTGTTTTGTTTTCAAACCTCCAACCATTTCCCCCTCTTACTCACTCTACTCCAGCCACACTGGCTTCCTTGCTGTTTCTGAAACAAGGCTTATGCTCTCTGTTTTCCCTTCCTGAAGCACAATTAAGTTGAGTGCTCCATTGTTTGTTTTTCTTAAATACAATGTTTAAGACTTTAAGTTTTCTTAGACTATAAGTTTGCTTTCATTCATCCACCGTGTTTTAGTATACTGTGTTTTCATTGTCATTTTCTAAACAATCCATAATTATATTTTAAAGCCTTCTTTTATTTTTTTATCATACAAGTAATCATGGGTTTCTTCTCACTTTTTAAACTTCTAGGGGGAGTAACAGTCCCCCTTGCTTACCACTCTATTCTAGTCCTTTCTCTGGAAGTCACTGTTGGAATCGGATGACATCATCTTACCCACATCAGTAGAGGTGTGTCCCTTCAGACCTTTGCTGTGCCTATACCAACCAGCATGTGTCTTTGTACATAGATATAGAAATGAAGGATGTGCTTTGTTTCTGTGATTTCTTTTAAATTATAAATGGGATCACTCTGCATATATTATACTAGAACTTTGTTCACTTAAAATATTTTAAAGATATTTTAAGAGCAATATATATAAATCTGTTTTATTCTTTGAACTGCTTTAAGACATTTCTTGGTTTTTAAAAAATCTCCCATTAATGTGTATTTTTTGTGGGGTTTTTTTTTTGCCATTTTTCTCATTATAAACAGTACAGCAGTGACTATCCTTATTTTTGCTTCCTTTTGCTCTAGTGTAGTAGAAATCAAATTTTATTTGCTCACTTGCCCAAGATTTAATTAGCAAGGTTTTTCCCTCAAGAAATTGTTTTAAATACTATTTGTTTTATTGAAACTTTTCTTAATATTGTATCATTTTTGCATTATGCCATGAGATCACAGCTTGCACAATTCTTGTTAGTTTTTATATGATCGGTTGTGTTTCATGGATGCTAAATAAAGGCTAATCTCCTTTTATAGGATTCAGAGTTTAATGTCTATGAAATTAGCTTGATAAATCATATTTGGCCAAAGACACACAGTTAATCCTTATAGGAAGGAAGTCATGGTTCAGACCTGGGAGTTGGTGGATGAAACTTTGAACTAAGTCCTGCTTGCAAACACCAGAAACTGTTTTTCCCCCTCCTGAACTGGCCCCATCTAGCCCTTAGAAAGGAAAACTGACTTGTGTGCCATCTTCTTAACTATGTCTATCTTTACCTACTCAGGAATCATTAAATATAGTCGGATTTAAATAGGACTGGGGTCCAAAAAGCGTGTTTGTCCTAGAACTGTAACTCAGAAACAGAAAACTAACACTGGACGTTGTTTATCTTTACAGTGTTTAAAGTTAATGCTGGAGAAATCCGGCCTACAAGGTAAGTTACTTACCATAACAACATATTATTTATAAGCCTAATGAAAATTTTTTGAACTTTGTTTTTCTTCAGGATTGTAGAAAAAAAAAATTACAGGATGTGGAGAAATAAAAAGTAGTTTACCCTTCTATATGTACATAATGAATTCTCCTGTTTCTTGTTGGCATACTAAAAGAAAACTAATGGTATAGCTCTGAGTAGAGAACCTAGATAGGATCTAGCAAAGGTACAAAGTAGGAATGCTTTACAGTGTTGGTGGGAATGTAAATTAGCTCAACTATTGTGGAAGACAGTGTGGCAATTCCTCAAAGACCTAGAACCAGAAATACCATTGATCCAGCAATCCCATTACTGGCTATATAACCAAAGGAGTATAAATCATTCTATTATAAAGATACATGCCTGTGTATGTTCACTGCAGCACTATTCACAATAGCAAAGACATGGAATCTCCCAAATGCCCATCAATGATAGACTGATTAAAGAAAATGTGATGCATATACACCATGGAATACTGGGCAGCCATAGAAAGGGATGAGATCGTGTCCTTTGCAGGGTCATGATGGAGTTGGGTCATTATCCTCAGCAAACTAATGCAGGAACAGAAAACCAAACACCACACATTCTCACTTATAAGTAGGAGCCAAACAATGAGAACGAACACATGGACACAGAGAGGGGAACAACACACACTGGGGCCTGTTGGTGTGTGTGTCGGGGAGTGGGAGCTGAGGGGTGTGAGAGAGTATCAGGAAAAATAGCTGATACATTCTGAGCTTAATACCTAGTTGATAGGTTAATAGGTGCAGCAAACACATTTACCTATGTAACAGACCTGCACATCCTGCGCATGTACCCCAGAACTTAAAATAAAAAGAAATAAAGCTAAGATTTATACCATCTGGAGCTAGCTACACAGGTCTTCTATTGATTCTTTTAAATCTCGCTGATTCCAAATTTCAGTGTGTTCTGCTTCATGTCAGTATTTTTGTGGTATAGGTGAGGGAATATAAAATGGATGAAAAAAATAAATCGAAGATAACTGAAGTACCTTTCCAGATGGGATCATGTCAGTGAGCTTGATGAGACCTCATTCTCCTTTCAGTAGAGCACTTCGCTGTTCTCAGACTTCATGAATGTGGAAGCTGGTGGCTTTGTTATCTGGAAAGGAAGTTAAGGTGCTCTGGGTGCAAGACATTCTTCTAGAAGTTACACACAATGTCTCACTTAACCTCGACAACAGTCCTACCATGTAGGGGTTATCCCACATGCCCATTTTATAGATGAGGAAACAAAGGCTAAGAAAGGTGAAATGGTTCCCCCAGAGTTATACAGCAAGTATCTAGGTCATTCTCCTTTCACAACCCAAGTTATTTTCACCATGCTGTACTGTGAAGTAATAGTGTTCACTTTTTTAACTTACTGGTGGCTTCTTAGAGGTACTTAAATTACGTTTTTTTAATTGATATAAATTTTTCTGTATTTAAAGCTAGAACTTGGCTGGGTGCAGTGGCTCACACCTGTAATCCCAACACTTTGGGAGGCCAAGGCAGATGAATCACTTGAGCCCAGGAGTTCAAGACCAGCTTGGGCAACATGGTGAAACCCCACCTCTACAAAAAATACAAAAATTAGCAGGGTACAGTGGTATGCACCTGTCGTCCCAGCTACTCAGGAGACTGAAATAAGAGAAACACTTGAGCCTGAAAGGTGGAGGTTGTAGGGAGCTAAGATTGCACCATTGCACTCCAGACAGGAGTGAGAGCCTGTCTCCAGAAAAACTAGAACTAATGATAAAGAAGGTCTGCAAACAAGAGCATTGGGATTCAAAAATTGTGGCCTGTGCAGATAAATATGACATCTGTGTTTATTCTTTGGCTATTTCATGTTTTTGGTGAGTAGGGGGAGTTTTGTGTTCATAAGCATTGCTATTATTTTTAATAACCAGGATTTCTTTCTTTTATTGCATTCACCTTTCTTCCCACCCCAAAAAAGATCTTTTCTTTGCTTGACTCTTGGGATTAAAAAAGCAAAAAATTCCCTTCTCATTTCACTAGTGCAGCAAGTATGCTGAAAAACAACTCTTTGATTAAAGTCAATTTAAAATTCATAAATATTAACATATCAACTGTATTAAAATGCTGTTCAGAAAGCACTAGCACTATATTTTTGTTAGATTAACTGCTAAGTAGATAGGAATGATTTTCTTGTAAATATTAACAGTTGCTGGGCAATGTCAGCATCTATTTTCAGCCAAGACAGAACTAAAACTCAGTTAATAATGCTTTGAGAAGGGATTCTATGTACATATATGTATACTGATACATGCTATATGTATGTGGGTACACAAATAATAAAGGTATAAAGTAAATATCCTATTAAGCTGGTGCAAAAGTAATTGTGGTTTTTGCCATTAAAAGTAAAGGCAGGCTGGGTGCGGTGACTCATGCCTGTAATCCTAGCACTTTGGGAGGCTGAGGCGGGTGGATCACCTGAAGTCAGGAGTTTGAGACCAGCCTGGCCAACATGGTGAAACCCTGTCTCTACTAAAAACACAAAAAATTAGCCAGGCATGATGGTGCATGCGTGTAGTTTCAGCTATTCGAGAGACTGAGACAGGAGAATCACCTCAACCCCAGAGGCGGAGGTTGCAGTGAGCTGAGATCACACCACCATAACTCCAGCCTGGGTGACACAGCGAGAACCCATCTCAAAAAAAAAAAAAAAAAAAAAAGTAAAGGCAAAAACTACGGTTACTTTTGCACCAACCTAATATAATAGTAGCAAGTGTTGTTTTTATTCATGAGTATACAGCTCTTGGTAGAAGAGAGAGAAAACCAGATTGAGGAAATGTAATTTTTTTCATGCTCTGGAAGGGAGAATTTACTTAAAAATTAACAATTATCAGCAGATTAAACCCCATTTGATACTCACTTATCCAGAAGGGCCATTCCTAACAAACTTGTAAAGCATATTCTGAATTTTTTTTTCATCCCAATTTTGACTCCTTTGTAGGAGATGCCTGGCATTTACGAAAAATGGATTGGTGCTATGAAGCTGGGGAGCCTTTATGTGAAGAAGTAAGATGATTTCTATACATTTTACTCTTTCATATGATTACATTTATGTCATATTTTCATACAAGGTACTCATTCCACTCATGAGAAAGCTTTAATTACTTTCTGTGGGATACAGATATCTATGAATGGGTCTATTTCACTTTTTTCTTACTATAGTTTTTCCGATAAAGGGAAAGTCTCAGTGCAGTGGGAACATTTCTGACATCTGTGGTAAACCCCTTGCCATAAGTGTATGCCTCTAGGAGGAGTAGTTCATGAGAAGGCAGAGAACTTCACAGAACAAACATTTGAGCTAATGGAGGAATTGTATAGATAGATACACTCTGAAGTTTTGACCCCTGAATATTTTGATCTCAAGAGTTTCTCTGTAAGTTAATGGTGACAGAATTTGTCTTACCAACCGTTCCTAAGTGATAGGCTTTTATCCAAACTCTTAGGGTAGCATTAGGAATAATTTTATCACAGGATAGTTGGAATCTGGTTAGTCATCTTGTTTGTCCAAATAGCTTTACATTTCCCAGTTCAAACCCATAGCCTTAGAAGTAGACCCAAAATGAAGCTCTGTGAGGAGGCTTTGGTAGCTGTGGTCAGCAGCCCTTTGCCCAGTCTTCACCTGCCTGCTTCCTGTTCTGTAAGAAGGGGCACTGAATGTCAGCAGAAGGTTGATCTAGGCAGGTGTGCTGGGGCCGTGCACTGGCATGCTCTTTGCTGTTTAGCAGTCAGTAAGTCAACAGAGAGAGGCCCCTCTTGGGGCCTGGCCAGGAGTTTGACTGCCTAGAGTAAGAAGTGAGCCAAAAGCCAACTCATTACCCTCAGAACTGGCTTCTCGTTCCAGCCTTGCCAGCTATCTTTCCCATCCTAATTGTTAAGAGTAATATATGGTTTACCCTCTTCATCTTTCATTCTTCATGTTTCCTCTCATCCTCCAAACCTGTCAGCCTTTCCACTCCTTCTGTGACCATTCCCACGCTTGACTCTAGGCTAGCCTTCTTATGTCTCTCACCTAAATTATTGTAATGGCTTTCCTGGGCCCAGGTGTTTTTTGCTTCAGTGTCATGCATATTGCAGCCAAATTGAGCTGGAAAATCTCCAAAATCTCCCGTGGCTCCTTTATTTCCACTCCACATCCTTGTGGTTAGTGCCTGCCCAGTCCACTGTGACCTCCTGGTACTTTCCACTCCAATCAGTGTGGCCTCAGTGTTCTACCAAAACAAGCCATCCTTAGTCTCAATCTTGTTCTTTTTTTCTTAAGAAATTCCGTTTCTTATTTTCTGTAGCTTTCCAAATCCAATCCATTTTTTTAGGCTTAACTAAAATTTCATTTTCTGTGAATCAGTCTCTCATTTCTCATTTCATCTAGCTCCCTTTCCTCAGATCTTTTGTAATACTTACAGCTTATACCCCACAATTTAACAAATAATGCTGTACTGATTTTATAGTCTTAGCTTATTTCTTGTGTCTTCAATATCTGCTTTATTATTCATTTATTTCTTGAAAAGATAATACAGGCATAGTGTTTTAAAAAGATCCAATGATCTGTTCGTTTCAGAAGTCATAAGTGACAAAAAAGAATTTCTGTATTCCCAGGATGCAACACTGAAAGAACTTCTGATATGTTCTGGAGATACTTTGCTTTTAATTGAAGGACAGCTTCCTCCTCCGGTAAAGTTTTACTTCTGAATAGATGTCTCATAAGTAATAATTATTGTTATCTAATTACAGAGATGATATAGTCTCATTTAGGGAAAATAGGGAAATTCAGATAGTCATAAAGAGAATAGAGAACTTTCCCCAAATGCTACCAATCAGATATGTTTCCTAACTTTTAAATATTCTCACGCAAAATTAAAATCAATTACATATAACATTTTTATTTCCTACCTTTTATATTAACATTTTAACCTTCTCATAAAATCCGAAAATAATCATCATATCCAAGGTAATGTTTTACTAGTTTAATTCATCTGTACCCTCATTGTTGGAAGCTTAGATTGTTTTTAATATTTTGTTTTTATAAATAGTACTTAAATAAGTCTTTCTGAAAATAGTTCTAAATGTGGAATTGCTAAGTCCAAAGGTATGACCTCTTTAAAGCCTTGATGTTATATGCAGTAGCATATGAGAGGGCTCATTTCACTGCCCTTTCATAAGCATTGCATATCACTACTTTCTAAAACCAATATTGTTTCTTTTAAACTGAGGATGCATGTAAAGGTGAACCCAAAAGAGAAAAAATGACCCCAAATTTCAGCCTCCCCAGAGTGCTGGGGTTACAGGTGCGAGCCACCAAGCCCACCCAAAAATCTTTTAAACAGGGTCCTTTAAGTTGGTTCATGGTTTTTGGTCCCATAAACAATTTGCATGAATATTCTTGCACATATGGCTTTCTATGCATGTACTAGTATATCAGAATGTAAATTCCTAAACATGTAATGGCTGCACATTTTTAAATTCGGCAGATATGGGCAAATTATTCTACAGAAACTTCTCAGCAGTTTATATTCCTGCTACCAGCTGACAAGTGTTCAAGTTTACCAATATTTTCACCAACATAATTTTCTGGTTTTTGACAGTCTACTAGGTGAAAAACTGGAATTTTATTATTCTGGTTTACATTTATTTAATTGAATGAAGGTTGAGTATTTGTTAAATCTTCACCAATCTGATAAACAGAAAAATATTCTAATGCACATTTCTTAAACTATCTATTTAAAATGTTATATGTGGTTAATTTTCACATCCTCATCTTCTGTTGTTGGAAATTAAGTGCTGCAACAATAACACCTTTTATCTCTTAATAAACCTATTAAAATTCTTCACCAACAAAAAAAAATGAGGTGAGAAGAACTAGCTAAATAAGTAAAACTGAAATTACAAGGTATGTATAAGACAGTGGGTTTGTTCCCCTTAGTTTGTATCAGAGACCCAACTTAGATCAACAGGCTCTTGCATCTGTGTGATAAATGGTGCTGCCGGGACTGGTGTCCCCGGCCAGCGGTGCTTGGACTGTGCCTGGAAAGGCAGGTATAGTGTGTTCAAGCAAATGCATTGTTCTTGTTTATGCTTCTCATTTATTTTATCTACTAAGATACTTCTAAGCAAAGGACATTTTAGTCTAGTCATCCCAAAGTCTGATTTTTATGATTTTAAATTTTTGATTGTAAAAACAAGTAAAATTTATGACAGTTAATAAATCTAAAAAGAAAAATGGTAAGTTCAAGAACATCTTAGGTCATCAAGATGTTTCTTTCTATGGAAGTAAAAGTGGAGTTTCACTTAATCTTTGTAATCACAACAGTTAAACATGCTCAATTCTTCAGGGTTTCCTGAAGGTGCCCATCTGGTGGTACCAGCTTCAGGGTCCGTCAGGACACTGGGAGAGTCATCAGGACCAGACCAACTGTACTTCCTCTTGGGGCAGAGTTTGGAGAGCCACTTCCAGCCAAGGTGAGAACAGAATGGGATTTCAGCAGCCAGTGCATCATAAGGAGAGGTAAAATGACTGCCTGTGTTCTGAGAGTCAATTGAAATACTTATTTTAAAAATATAAGGTTGAAAATCAAGACCTATTAATTTCATAAGTCATTCCAGACATTGCATAATAACACCATGCTATTTCTGTAGGTGCTCCATAACATCTGTAAAGCACTATATATCTTATTGTTGTTTACTATTATATGAATATATTACACTTTTCCAAAAACTTTTATGTATCATCTCTCAAAATCCTCAGGGTAACAGGGGCCCCATTTATCACCATGTACCAGAATATTGAGGCTTCAACCAATTCTAGGGATGTCATTGCAGCCCACTGGGGCAGAGGCCAGGAGTGCACATTCTACATGTCACAATCTTTCTGCCTCAGAACCCTCAGGAACTGTTTCTAGGGCATTTGTCGTCATCTCACTGACTTCTGAGAAGGAAAATAGACAAGTACAAGTATGTTGTCTTACTCAGCGTTCAGCTACACACATCTCGATGGCCAGAAGTCACCACCAGTGAGTTCAGTTGCCCTTGTACAAAGAGGAGTTCCACTTCATTATAAAGAAAACACCATTTAGTCTATTTTGTAACTGTAGATAAAGCAAGTATATTTTTAATAGGCCCAACTCTTTAGCTATTTTTTTCTTTTTGTCATGTTTATTTAGTTTTTCTAGTGCCTTGAAGTGTATTACTTATATTTCTTTTTAATCTTTTAAGCCTCATTAATAAAATTAATATAAATGAGCCAATTCTTATCTCCTTATTCTTTGAAGTTAGGATTATATGGATAGAGTAATGCTAAATGAGGTATAAAATTGACATAAAGTTACTTTTTAGTTGGGTTACACTAGTTCATGTTAACTAATGGTAAAAATGCTTTGGTGTTAGAATTCTAGTTATGTGTAGAATTGGATACAGAATTTAAAAGCATGTTTATTCAGTATGTTTCTACCTGAAAGTAAATAAAAGGTTCCTTTTTTGGTAATACATCTGTATCACAACAAAGGGGAAATACAGTCATGTGTCACTTAACAGGAATATGTTTTGAGAAATGTGTCATTAGGCGATTTTGTCATTGTGTGAACGTGGTAGAGTGATTTACACAAACCTAGATGGTAGCGCCTCCTCCACATGTAGGCTATGCGACGTAGCCTGTTGCTCATAGATTATAGACTTGCACAGCAGCTTGCTGTATTAATACTGAAGGCAGTCATAACACAGTGGCAAGTGTTTGTGTATCTAAACAGAAAATGGTACAGTGAAAATATGGTTTTATAATCCTATAGGACCACATCACATGTGTGGTCTTTGACCAAATCATTGTGTAGCCCATGATTATATATTTCATTCTTTAGAATTTCCTAAAATTGTCTTTCCAGTAGTGTCAGCCTATAGTTTACTTAAAACACAAGAAGAACATCTAATGCACTTAGTTGGCTTCTAATCTGTCTGTAATTTCTTGCCATGCATTGGTGAAGTTCTCAGCAGTAAAGACAATTAAAGCAAAAATAAGTGAAGACAGTCTAAATTTAGTTGCCAGCTTTTATATTGTTTTTGATGAGAAAGCATTGTGTTTTTCCGTTTTTTTAAACAAACTTGGAAAGGCCTGCTTATTGTCAAGATTTCCTTAATTCTATAAACATTTATTGGGCATTTATTATGTGGCATCCATTGTACCTGGCACTGGGGAGACAAGATAGATGGCCTGCCTCCTTTAGAAAATCCTGTTGTTTTAAAGAGGAAGGTCAAATACCTACACGTGCGCACACACACACACAAACACGGAACAGACTGGGATGAGTGTTATGAAAAGGAAACAGGAAGCTAACACATGGAATGCAGGCAGTGTATCCTACCCAAAAAGTCTTCTTTGAGGAAGGAGGGAGTATGGAAAAGTACATTCGATGTAGGGTCATAAGTGTCAAATTCCTCATGGTATTTTGCCAACAACATGCCCCTGCCTACTCACCTGCCAGATGGGGCTTCCTCATGAGACTTGGATGCAGAGGCTCTTGAGTGGAATTTTAATAACCTATTTACGATATCAAAACATGGCAATGTATTTCAGAAACACAAAATAAGTTTCAGGTTCCTTGTAAACATCCCGTTCTGTGCTTTGGAAGGTGCTCCTAGGAACGAGCCTGCGGAAGTTTCTCTTCTCTGCTTGGGAGACATAGAGATCTCAGAAGATGCCACGCTGGCGGAGCTGAAATCTCAGGTCAGACTTCTTCCTGCACCATAACTTAGTGGTAATGCGACTTCTTCCAGTGAGATATTAATATATTCTTCTATCTCCTTTTCCCTCAATTACAGTCTGTTCTGATATGGCATTTGTCATATGCCATGTTCAGTGGTAAGTACCTGCAGGCAACACACGCCCGTAGTGCAGACGGCTCCTCATGGCCTCACTGGTCCCTCTGACAGGCATGCTGTGCTTTTTTGTTTCAATCTATCCTCAGTGACTTGCAGCTTTTGTTCATTTTTATTTTTTAGGGACACATGGTTTCTTGGAACATTTGTAAAGCATTCACTTTATACCTTTATTTACATTGTTTGTGTACCGTTGTGACCCATATGTTAAGTGTTGCTATGAAAAGCTGTGTTACCAGTTTCCCAGACGGTCAGAACACCAGCTTTTGTGTTAGAGTGCTGACCTAGATACTGTGTTGATTCTTATGCATCGGCATTCACAGAGGAGGAAGGTTCTGTCCAAATGGAAAGGCTGGTTAAGTACAACGAAGTGTCGAAGAAGCATCTGCCTACTGTTGAACTGAAATGGACATTCGTTTCTTCTCTTAGAGGAGATACTGTGGGGGCCTATATATGACTGGCGCTTGTTGATATTTGGCTTTTGTGTGCCCTCAGCATATAAAACACCCTTCCTCAAGAAAAAGCAGACATTGGCTGGGTGTGGTGGCTCACACCTGTAATCCCAGCACTTTGGGAGTCCAAGGTGGGCAGATCACTTGAAGTCAGGAGTTTGGGACCAGCCTGGCTGACATCGTGAAACCCCGCCTCTACTAAAAGTACAAAAAAGAAAAAAAATGCCGGGCATGGTGGTGCACACCAGTAATCCCAGCTACTCAGGAGGCTGAGGCAGGAGAATCACTTAAACCCAGAGTGGGAGGTTGCAGTGAGCTGAGATCATGCCACTGCACTCCAGGCTGGGTAATGGAGGGAGACTGCATCTCAAAAAATAAAAAAGAAAATTATTCTCATGAGAACAAGTGAGAAGATACTGGTTTTTTTGTTTTTGTTTTTTGGTTTTTTGCCTCATATTAGGTTGAGAGATACAAAATTGCTGTTTTTAGGTCAAAAAATGGATTAATATTGGTAATTTTATAGGCTCCAACCTAATTGTATCAGTAGGGGCTTAAAGTGATCTACTCCTGCAGAATTAGAAAGAGCAGTTTGGACCTACTGATTGCAACCAAAGATTTTGAAATATTTCAAAATCAAAAGCTGACTCATCAGCAGAGCAAACATTGATGGAGAATTGCATTGGCATGGAATAAGGCTGATGAGTCGCCGCTATACTATTAGAGGAGACTCTGCCCTGGTGAATTCTACTCATATGGACGTTAATTCCAAAGTTTCATTTTTCAAACATGGTGATTAAAAAGAAGCTTTTGGCTCAGATTTAGAGATAAGAGAACTCACTTCTTCCTCCAGCTGATTTCCTTGCAGAGGAATATGAAGACTGCCCAGGGTTAGTGTGATTTAAGAGAGAGAGAGATTCCTGTGACTTTTAAAATGATGTTCTCATTACTTGAGAGACTCCCTGAGATGTCACTGTGTAGTGCTTTGTTTTTTTTCTAAAACAGTATGTTTTGAAGAGTGCTTTTTAAAACCATTGGAGAAATGTCTGTTTCTTTTTCTAGGCCATGACCTTGCCCCCTTTCCTGGAGTTCGGTGTCCTGTCCCCAGCCCACCTCAGAGCCTGGACGGTGGAGAGGAAGTGCCCAGGCAGGCTTTTACGAACTGACTGGCAGCCGCTCAGGTAGATTCCTTGCTGGATGCAGTGCTGTCACTCTCTGCTGCCGCCGCACTGGCTAATACAAGGGATGGAGGAAGAATTGCTCTTCTGAGCTGAGTGAAAACAGCCCATTCCTGGGCATGCCACACTTGTGACTTGGGTGACACTTTTCATCATAAACCCCAACAAGACTTCAGTTTTCCATGTTAAGTATAAATGTAGCGTTGTGTATTTTTTCTGTGCACCAATGACTGTGACATTATATAAATTAAAAGCATTTGGAGTGAGAAGAAAAGTAGGAGCAGCTGTTTCTCACTCAGAAATGTTGGATTCAGCTGATCCTCCTTCTGAAACGAGCAGGTTTGGTTCATTTCCTTTGCAAAAAGCAGCCCTGAGGCTGCTTTTTCTTTTTTTTTTTAAAATAGGGTCTGGATCTGTTGCCCAGGCTGGAGTAGAGCAATGTGATCATGGCTCAACTACAGCCTCAACCTCCTGGGTTCATGTGATCCTCCCGCCTCAGCCTCCTGTGTAGCTGGGACCTCAGGCAGGGGCCATTTTTTTTTTTATGGGCTAATTTTTTGTTAATGACGAGGTCTTCCTGTGTTGCCCAGTCTGATCAGGAACTCCTAGCCTCAAGCAGTCCTTCCACCTTGGCCTCTCAAAGTGCTGGGATTATAGGCACGTGAGCCACTGTGCCTGGTCAAGGCTTTTTTTTTTCCCTTCTTGAGATGGAGTCTGGCTCTTGTCATCCAGGCTGGAGTGCAGTGGCGTGATCTCGGCTTACTACAGACTCCACCTCCCAGGTTCAAGTGATTCTTCTGCCTCAGCCTCCTGAGTAGCTGGGATTACAGGCACCCGCCACCACACCTGGCTAATTTTTGTACTTTTAATAGAGGCGAGGTTTCACCATGTTGGCCAGGCTGTTCTTGAACTCCTGACCTCAGGTAATCCGCCCACCTTGGCCTCCCAAAGTGTTGGGATTATACGCGTGAGCCACTGAATCTGGCCAATGCTGCTTTTAATTAGTTCTGATTACTATCCCAAAGTGACTGGCATGAGAATCTTAACCCTGACTGAACACAGGGAAATTTCTTTGGCAATTTGGCCATCTTCCCAGAGCTGGACCTACATGTTTAGTAAGAAATGACTCAAGTACCTAATAGTAACCACAGCAAGGATTCTCACTTTTTCCCTTTTCCAAAAGCTTGGGTGTTCTTATAAGTACTCAGAAGACAATCCTTTGCTTAAGAAAAAGGCTTAAAATTGGGAAAAAATTATTTAAGAAAATTAAATGTTATGTCACTCAATATTATTTTGTTTCACTTATTATCAGGGAATATAAACTAGGGCGGAGAACTGAGATCTGCTTAGAGCCCCTTCAGAAAGGAGAAAACCTGGGGTAAGAAATTCTACTCTGCATCGAAAGTGACACACACATGTTTTAACATAGTTTGCCTTTTTAAGATTTAACAACTTAACAATGTAGTATTTTTTCACTGTTTCTAAGTAGCCTAGCAACTTAAAATAGATTGTGTTCTAGAAATGTGTTTGTATGTCTGGTGTCTAAAACTTGGAACCTATTCTCCCATAAAAACAGTAAGGGAGAATTAATTTTTCAATAACCCTGAAGTGCATATTGACCTCAGGTGACTCTGAAGTGTCACCAAGAGGCCCACGCACAGCTGTCATAGTGTTCCAACAGTCTGCTACCCAGCAGATTTATCATTGCTCCCGTCACTCTGCCTCCTTATTCTACTTTCTTCATCCTCATATCACCTGACAGAGCTTCTGAACTTACCCATGTATTTGTTAGTATCTGTCTCTCACTACTAGAATGTAAGCACTTGATTCATTGCTATATCCTCAATACTTAGAATAGTAATACTGCCCATGTCCTAGTCAATAATTATTTATTAAATAAAGATGCACCCAAAATTGTCTACAATCAAACCATCTTGTTCTGTTTTCACTGTAGGAAAATGTTTTATAAGTCCTTTTGTAAATATCATGAACTATTAAGATTTGCTGTAGCCGTTATGATGTGAATACCCTTCTTGTTGTCTGCTTATTATATGAGAAAGCACTCTCATCCATGTCTAACCTGTATTTAACTTTAGTGTTTTTACAAAAACGCATTCTTAATACAAGTTGTACAACCAGAAATAGTTTCCTGGAGGGGAATTCCAGGATCAAATGGTATGGACATTTTAAACCTCTTTAAATAGTTAAATATTTTTCAGATAAGTTGTACCAGAATATGACTGTTTATTTTACCTTGCCCACAAACCAACATTTAATATTTCATTGTCTAGATGTTTCCTAAATTGATAAATGAAAGATGATTATTTTGTTCTCATTTGCTCCAGTGCTCTGATGACTAGTAAGTTCAGGCATTTATGCAAACTGTATTTCGTGAGTGCATGAATGAATTATTTCATGTATTTTGCCTGTTTCTGCAATTAAGTCTAAGGGAAAAGCTCTCTTGGAATTTGTGTGAGCTCTTTGTGATTTCGACCCTTTGTCACAATGGTTGTAAGCAGTGTCAGGTTTTGATAGACACAGTGCCTTTTGTCCTTTTGAAGAGCAGCTGTGCACCTCCTCAGGCCCCTTCTGTGGGCTCTTCTGTTCTTGGCTGACCTCCAGGCCATTCTGCTCTCCTCAAGGAGGCCTCTGGTCCCTCCTGTTTCTCTGCAGTAGCCTCTGTCCCCTCCTTGGCAACTTCAGCATCTGTGCCAATGCCCTTTCCCTCCTCTGGCCGCACTGCGCTGGGCAAGGCCCCACTCCCTGGCCAGCAGCCCCTCCCCCATGGGGACACAGGACTGTGCAGCCTCTGCTCTTGCACTCTTCTGATTCCACGGGCCCACATCCTCCCATGTGCTGTCTTTCTTCCAGTCATTTCTTTTCTCTCATTGTGTCACCTCTTTTGATGGTAGAAACACTTAACAGAAGTACAACATCTAAAAATCGGTCATTGTCTCAGCATCCTAAGAACCAGTTTTCATTTCCCCTCACAGCCTTTTATTTCTTACCTGTAGCTTTTCCTCCATGGCCTCTGCTGACTGCTGCACGTCTCTGTTCCTCCTGACTTGCTGAGTGTTGCTCTTTCTCCTCCTCCTGCCAAGGTTTCCCATCTCCCACAGCTGCAGCCTTGTCTCTCACCCCCGTGTCTCTCTTCCCAATTCCAGCCCTCAGGTTCTTCTCCCTGGGTACCTCACAGTGGCCCAGATGTATAGCCCCCAAAATCAAGGGCATAACTGCCTGCCTTGAGCCCACTCTCCTCCTGCCAGCTGTTGGGCTGTCATGAAAAAAAAAGGCATAACATCCGGAGAGGGACCAGGCCCCTCTCACCCTGTCCCTCTCCGCCACCTCTGTCCTTTTCTCCTGCACTGAGAAAGGTTCCCTACCCTCTCTGGGGGGCTCTGCTGTGGACTGAGAATGGGATCTTCACTTCCACTCTTCATCAAGATTGAAGGAAACTGAGGTGAGGAATAAGGATTTGCCACTAGCATCCAGCATTTAGGGAAAATCTCTCCTTATAAAAACCAGAAAAGCTGGAGGGGAAGCTTTGCCCACCATGCCTCAAGTTACCATGAGGTTTTGTTTGTTTGTTTGTATTTGGCACTTGACAGTTTTCTGGTGCAGCCCACAGGACGTGCTGCTGAGGACACAGATGCGCATCCCCAGCAAGAGGACCTATGCCCCTGCCCTGGACCTGGTGTGGGATGCGGCCCAGGGCAGGACTCCTGGCTCCCTGAGGCAGAGGGTTGCTGATTTCTATTGCCTTCCTGTGGAGAAGATTGAAATTGCCAAGTACTTTCCCGAAAAGTTTGAGTGGCTTCCAATATCCAGCTGGGTAAAGTTGTGGGGCTGTCACAGAGAAGTGGGGGCTTACTGGCATAGCAGTGAGGTTAGCTGCAGTTTTTCACAGTGAGAGAGAATTTAGTGAGAACATGAGTGAGGGAGAATTTAGTGAGAACTTGAGTGATAGAGAATTTAGTGAGAACATGAGTGAGAGAGAATTTAGTGAGAACGTGAGAGAATTTAGTGAGAACATGAGTGAATTTAGTGAGAATGTGAGTGATAGAGAATTTAATAAGAACGTGAGAATTTAGTGAGAATGTGAGAGAATTTAGTGAGAACTTGAGTGAGAGAATTTAGTGGAACGTGAGTGAGAGAATTTAGTGAAAACATGAGTGATAGAGGATTTAGTGAGAAAGTGAGAGGATTTAGAACGTGAGAGAGGATTTAGTGAGAACTTGCGTGATAGGGAATTTAGTGAGAACTTGAGGTAGAGTTTTGCTTATTTAAGATGTTTGATTTTCCCATAGAACCAACAAATAACCAAGAGGAAAAAGAAGAAAAAACAAGATTGTTTGCAAGGGGCACCATATTACTTGAAAGACGGAGATACTATTGGTGTTAAGGTAAGCTGTTTAACAGCAGATTTACCACTTTGATAAGACATGAGGGTCACATGATTTTATAGAGACATTTTATTGAATCTTCAAGATGTATATAATCCCATTTTACACAAACTGTTTCAGAGAATGGATTAAAAAAGATGGAAAACCAGACAACTGACTTTACAAGACCACTGGAACCTGTGTCCAAACTGCCAAGGACAGTAAAATAAAATACAGACCAGTTTCACTTCTGACCATAAATGTAAAATTCTAAGTAAAATACTAGCAAGTTCAGCCCAGCAAGTATGTTTTAAAAAATATTGCTGTGTGACATGATGTCAGATATCCAAGGAATTGGAGTAAGGCAGTGTGAAGAATAGATTATTTAAGAAATATCTTGCCAGACTAAAGAGATGCAGAAAAAGCATAACATCAAATTTATTACTAAAAGCCTATGTTCATTCATGACTTTAAAAAGGAACTTACAGCCAACTAGGAATCGAAGGAAACAGCTTAAACTGATGCACATACCTACCCAAAGCCTCTAGCAGCAACACAGTGACAGCTTCAAAAGCGTCAATTTGCATTAAAGTGGGACCCAAAATAAGGATTCCCTTAACCACCCCTTCTGTTGAACACTGCACTAAACAACACGGGCAGTGTATGGCCTCCCTCCCTGCCAAAAGAAAAGCAACTACAAACTGAAAAAGAGGTAGAAGAAATTTTAAAAGGACAATGTAAAACTGTTCTTACAAAGGAGGTTCAAGGGGTGGGCACGGTGGCTCACACCTGTAATTCCAACACTTTGGGAGGCCAAGGCAGGTGGATCACTTGAGCCCAGGAGTTCGAGACCAGCTTGGACAACTTAGCGAAACTTTGTCTCTACAAAAACATGCAAAAATTAGCTGGGCGTGGTAGCACACACCTGTAGTCCCAGCTACTCAGGAGGCTGAGGGAGGAGGATCATTTGAGCTAGGGAGGTGGATGTCACAGATCACGCCACTGCACTGCAGCCTGGGCAACAGAGATCCCATCTCAAAAAAAAAAAGAGAGATTCAGGAGACTATACACAGATAAATGGTCTGATCTGATAAGAGAATTCAGAAGGTTCCAAGATCAGTATAAAACCTTCTGGAGAATATATAAAGACATACTTAACAGTGTTACAGAAGGCTTCTGGGAGACACAGAGCCACGTCACGTTCTTGGAAACCTCACAACAGGAAAGGTATCCGTTCTTCCTCAGTCTGTAAATTCAGTGCAGTTCCAATGACAATCCATAGAGATTAAACAAAGTGATAGCATAAATTCACATACTAGAGCAAAGGGCCAAAGAGCTAAGATTTTCTTTTGAGACAGTGTCTCGCTCTGTCGCTTAGGCTGGAGTGCAGTGGGATAATCTTGGCTCACTGCAAGAATAAAAAGGACAGGGTCCTTGCCTTACCAAGTGTTGACTGATCACAGCTGTGGTGACAGTGTAGCATTGAGGCAGGGGTAGACAAACAGGTTCATGGACAGGGTAGAAACCCCAGAAGCAGAGTCACACATGGAAGGAAATGTGGCAGATACTTGGGGCAACATTAAAAAATGGGTTATTCAATGAATAGTGCTGGGAAACTTAGTTCTCTATATAGAAAAATTATACTAATTAATTTTCATAAACCTTATACAGGTTGAGTGAGTATCTGTTACTCAAGGTGCTTGAGATCAGAACTGTTTCAGATTGCAGTTTTTTGGGGGTTTTGGAATATTTGCATTATACTTAAGGGTCGAGCATCCCTAATTCAGAAATCTGAAATGTTCCACTGAGTTTCGGATTTCTGGATTAGGGAGGCTCAACTGGAATCAGTGTTAGGCCCCATAAAACCTGTACTTACCTTTGCTCACACCATAGTTAACAGGCCATCCAGTGAGAAGCACTCATTTTCAATCTTAAGAAGACATAAGAAAATCTTTGTCTTCCGGTTAAGGATTTCTTTTTTGGTGGGGGATGGGTGTCTCACTCTGTCACCCAGGTTGGAGCGCAATAGTGCAGTTTCCACTCATTGTAACCTCTGCTTCACGGGCTCAAGTGATCCTCCCACCTCAGCCTCCCAAGTAGCTGGGACCACAGTCATGTACCACTACACCCAGCTAATTTTTTGTATTTTTGGTAAATACAGGGTTTTGCTATTTCCCAGGCTGGTCTCGAACTCCTGAGTTCAGGCAGTTCACCTACCTCAGCCCCCCAAAGTTCTGGGATTACAAGCACAAGCCACCACACCTGGCAAGAAAGATTTCTTAAACAAAAAGTGCAAACCATAAAAGAATTGATAAATTTGGTTACATTAGAAGTAAAAAATTTTGTTCATGAAAGGAAACCATAAAAACAGTGAAAAGGTAAGTCACAAATGGGAGAGACATATGCAGTAAGACAGCAGCGGGTTATTCTCCAGCATATACAGCAGACCTACAGACTGGTCATCAAAAAATAACCATCCAGCATATACAGCAGACCTTCTACAGATTGGTCATCAAAAAATAACCAAACAGAGGAGAAGCAGACCAAGATTATCACCTGGCAGTTCACAGAGAAGAACAGAATGGCCAGGAAACACAGGAAAAGGGAACCCATTTCCCAAGTAAGTTGGGAACTGCAGAATCCAGCAGAGAGCTGCCGTTGCTAATGAGACTATGGGAACGCCCACACACAGCTGAGCGCAGTGGCTCACGCCTGTAATCCCAGCACACTGGGAGGCCAAGGTACTCTGGAGAGCAGTTTGGTGTTATTTTAGTACACAGATGCTCATTGAATCCCACTCCTAGCTATATTCCCTAGAGTAACTTGCCCATAGGTGTGTGGAGACACAGACTTGCTCACTGAAGCACTCACTACTGGTAATAGAATGCAGTGGAAAGAAATTAAGTGATAAGGTGTCTTTTTTTTTTAGACAGTCTCACTCTGTTGCCCTGGCGTGATCTCAGCTCACTGCAACCTCTGCCCCCCCGGTTCAAGCGATTCTCCTGCGTCAGTCTCCCAACTAGCTAGGATTACAGGTGCACACCACCACGCCCAGCTAATGTTGGTATTTTTAGTAGAGATGGGGTTTCACATGTTGTTCAGGCTGGTCTCAAACTCCTGACCTCAGGTGGTCCACCTGCCTCAGTCTCCCAAAGTGCTGAGATGACAGGAGTGAGCCACTGCATCTGGCCAAGTGATAAGTTCTTAAGGGGATAAATAAATGGGGAAAAAATGTATTAAACCAGAGTGGCATATGTCAGCATGAATATTTGCCCAGATATTTAATGTTGAAAAGAAAATGAAGTCACAGACCGATCATTTATATACACTATGTAAAATGCTAGGGGGCTGGGCATGGTGGCTCATGCCTGTAATCCCAGCACTTTGGGAGGCCGAGGCAGGCGGATCACTTGAGGTCAAAAGTTTGAGACCAGCCTGGAAAACATGGTGAAATCCCGTCTCTACTAAAAACACAAAAATTAGCCGGGTGTGGTGGCCTGTGCCTATAGTCCTAGCTACACAGTCCCAGCTACTCGGGAGGCTGTGGCAGGAGGATCACCTGAGCCTGGGAGGTAAGAGTTTGCAATGAGTGGAGATTGTGCCACTGCATTCCAGCCTGGGTGACAGACTGTGTCTCAAAAATAAAATAATGCTAGGGATTGCTGAGGGTCGTGTCTCTAGGTGGTAATGGAAGGAAAGTGAGGATGGGGGCAGTGACCCAGCCTCAGTGTAGTGGTCACCTCTTGGGCACAGAGGGGCATCAACAGAATCTAGTAAGTTTTTTCCTTTAAAAATGAAGTAAACATGGTAAAAGGTAAATACTCTTGGTAATAGTTACTGAGCATTTTATTGCATGCCAAATACTATACACTAGCACCATCCATGTTACATGTAATTCCTGTAATCTTCTTAACAGCCTCTCAAGTAGGTGCCATTTTAAGATGGGGGAAGTGGGGCCCAGGGAGGTTATGTAACTTGTTCAAGAGTGCACAGCTCGCATGTCCAGGGATTGGAGCCCAGGCAGTTTGGCCCTGGTGCCCTCGCTGATCAGGCCCAAGAACATGGGTGCATGGGTGTCTGTTCCATCACCTCTGTATTTTCTCTTACTTTGTAATGTTCCACAATTTTTTTTTTTTTGAGACAGTCTTGCTGTGTCGCCCAGGCTGGAGTGCAGTAGCATGATCTCAGCTCACTGCAACCTCTGCCTCCTGGGTTCAAGCAATTCCCCAGCCTCAGCCTCTCCACAATTTTTAAAACATGTGTCATGAGCAATTTACTGAAATAGAAATTATATTTGCTTATCAAATATATTAGATAAGCAATGTCAGTGTATTAGAATAGAGACTATAATATTTGTCACGACGTGTTCCTGGCAGAGGTGGGGCACTGAGAAGCACACAGACCCTCCTGCAGAGCCTGGTTAATATCTTAGTCATGGAAGGGTCAAACTGTGATGTGTAACCAGAGCCAGCTCCCCCACATCCACCCCTGAGAATGCAGAGCAACCTGGGCAACCCCCAGCATGAACCCCCTGCCCTGCGCTGTGTCTCTGACATGCACCTCCCTTCCTGGGTGCACTCCTGAGGTGTCCACCCTGTGGACAGCATTTATGGAAATAACATGCGTGTGGAAAACCTGCAAGTCCTGGGAAAGGGAGGAGGCTTGCCTGTCACTGGGACACAGTGAGCAGCCTGTTTGCAAACCTAGCAGTTAAGGCTTATGGGAGATGCAAAGGAAGGAAAAGCCAAGTTGGTGCCTCTCAGAAACTGGGGCTGGCTATAGAAATACAGAGGGGAGAACAGACTGACGGTACCTATAAAGCAAACAGCTGTGCTCCCAGTGTGGCGACGGGAGACCCGTGTGCCGACGTGGATGATCTTCTGTGCTTCATGTTCTTGCCTGGTCACCCTTTAAAGCCGCCCTTTTGGGCCACTCCCAGTGAGAGCTTCTGGAGCTGAAGGCAAAGGTCAGATGGCTGGAAATTAATTTCCCTCATGATGGTCTTCTGCCACCCCCTTACCCTAGAGTTTGTTTTCATCGAGCAAGAGGATTTTATCAGTTATTAACCTAGTTTATGTAAATTTGGATCTCTCCTTTTGTCAACATAGGTAGTTTTTTAAACATGCCTTTTTTAAATGTAGGCTAAAAAGATGTCTGAAAACACAGCTCATTAATTCTTTTGAAATGTAGAATCTCCTGGTTGATGATGATGATGATTTCAGTACAATCAGAGATGACATTGGAAAAGAAAAGCAGAAACAGCTGGCTCTGGGGAAGAGGAAAAGGTAATTCTGGGATCTGCACGGACCCCGCAGCTGGCAGAGTCCTCTCTGACTCTCTTGCTCGTGCCTGCAAACTGATAGGGGCTGGGGACGCTTGTTGATTCAAATTGCACACAAAGTGCGCTGGTGTGGCGGGTGCTTCTCCCTCTCCTTGAGTGCCTCCTCCTGGAGCTTTCTGTGGAACAGGTGACGTCCACATGGACCGCAGAGGCACGATGAGGAGACCTCGGACCCACAGTTAGGGGGTCACCCTCCTTCCTCCCCACGCACAGCCTCGCCCTCTGCCTGGGTCTGGGCTTTCCTTCAGGTTCCCATGCCCTCAGGTCTTCAGCAGCAACATGTGCTCCTGCCGCCTCGGCCCTGCTGCGGTCTCCCTGTCCTTCTCCCTGTCTGTCCAAGGTTCCCGAGAGCCTGGCCACTCCTCCAGGGGAAGCTGCTGTGGCTTCAGCGCTGCTGCCCCCTTCCTCCAGGGCAGTGCCTCGCTCTGCTCAGGATTCCTTCCCTCTCTCCCTTCTCCCAGCGTTGGCACCACCTGCTCTTGCTTGGCCCTGTGCTCACTGCCACCAAAGGAAGCACATGCTGCTCGCAGGCAGGCCAAGCCACAGACTCCCTGTGCCGCCGGCTCTCTGCTGGCCTCCAGGCCACACATAGCCCCCCAGGAACTTCCACTCCGCATACCCAGACCTGGGGCATGAGGCACAGTTCACACTGCTCAGCTCTCCACCACCACAAGTCTGGGGACCTGCCCATGGCATCAGCCCCATGCAGGCCACCTCTTCCTCCTCACCCCAACTCCCTGACTCAGGGACTCTGGGTCTCTCCTAAATCTTCCTTTTGTCATGTCCTGACCGCTTCTACCCTGGTGGATTTCATCTTTTCCTGCCCAAATGACTGCAAGAGCCTCATCTGGCCCTGCTCACCCTAATCCCCCTCTCCCGCCTCTCAGTATATTGTCTGCCCGTGTGCCAGTGACTCCATGCCCTCTGCCGCTGGGGGCTTCTGGGGAAGAGAGGTCCAAGGTGGAGGTGGCAGGGAGACAGGGATGACCTTGTGACCATGGCAGAGGTGAGGATTCGAGCGTGGTTAGAGGCTACTGGAGGGTGTGAACAGGGACACCTTGACATACTTGCTGGCTGCTTCACGGTGGATTCTAGGAGGTAGAAGTGGAGTCAGGGAGTCAAGGGAGGACACTCCCTGAGTGAAGATGGTGGTGGGTAGGGACTTGTTGGGGACAGTAATGGAGGAAGGGCTTACAGAGTGCCTACAAGTCTGGTTACTTTGTATTGCCACAGAAGGGGTTTTAAGCCCTTGAGCATGTTACATACTGTAACAGAGTCAAGGTCACTCCGCACCTGGAACAAGGCGGCTTGGGGAAGTTAGCCTCCCAGGGGCCTGGCGCAGTTTGCTGCAGTTTACTGTTCCCAGTACTTGTAACCATTTTATGTAGGCACTCTGCAAGCCCTTCCTCCATTACTGTTCCCCTTAGCAGGGCCTGTGTGAGCTCTGCTAGCAGCAGGTCGGCCTGTCATTCACAGCTGGACCCTCAGTACCTAGAATAGTGCTTCCCTAGCTGCTTAGTAGACACTGTTCGGTGAGTGGGTTCATTCATTCGTTCTGAAGATGGAACAGGGGGTCCTCTGCAGCTTCATCTCAGACTGTGATGCCCTGCTTCCCTCCGTCCTCCTCCCCAGCCCCTCCTCCAAGGTATGGCCCCTACACCTGGGGCCCCTTCCCCTCTGCTCTCCGGGAGCCCCAGGATGGCAAAGAACATGTGTCCTCACCCCCATTTGCAGCTCTGCAGCCCACAGGTCCTGGTGCCCTCAGAGACCTGGGGACATGGGAGAGGGGCCGCAGTGCTGGCTGCTTCAGCGTTTTCCTACTCAAAGGCCAGACACACACACACACCCAAGGATCAAATTCTGTGTCTAATACAGAGAATACATAGACACTAAAATACTGCATTTTCCCTCATTTTAAATGTGATGCCACTGACTTCATCAGCCTTCTCACACGCATTCTCTCTGTCAAAGCCTTAGCTGTCACCAGGGCTATTATGTAGAGACATCCAACAGTTTTCCAGGCCCTAAAATCTCCATTTTCATCTGTGGTGCTTCATATAGCACATTTTAACTCTGTGTTGCTGGCACTGAAAACCTCATCTTAAGCCTCACACATGCTGTTTGTATAACAGTAGACCACTGGTGCCTTCTGAACACCATGATGTAACCACTTACAATATTGTTTTTCATTTATCTATTTTTTGGAGTTAATAGAGTCACGTGATTTCAAAAGCCACCAAAGAGGTTCACTGAGAAATCTCTGCACCCCCCTCCCCGGGTACACAGCCTCTCCCAGATGGGCCAGCGTGACGGTCACCTGCATCTCCTAAGAGAGACCTGCGTATAGGGGCAGATGAGCTTTCCCTTCTCTTTTGACACAAGAACATTCTTGGTAACCTTGCTGTTTTCACGTACCAGTGTGTACCCAGCTGCCCCATCTCGTGGTGGGGGCATGGTGTCCTCATGCCTGGATAGACCACAGCTTAGGTGACATATGCCAGCCTCACACACTTCCAGGCTGTTGCCAAATCTGTTACCATCACAGTGAATAACCTTGTATATTCACCATTTTGCAATGCAGATGTGGATATATCTATAGGGCAGATTTCTGCAAGTGGAATTGCTAGGTCAGAGGTATGGCTGTAAACATATCTGCAAATAGTAAGAAAAAGACAACCAATCCAATACACATACAGGAAAGGGTAAGAACAGCTCATGGACAAGGAACTGCAAATTGCTTGCCAACATAGAAAATATGCTCAGCTTTTCACTCATGATAAAAGAGATGCAAACTGAAGCGACTCAGACAGCACCACACGCCCACCAGCAGCGCTGAAGTGGAAAAGACCCGTGTGCTGAGGATGCCGAGTAACTGGGGCTCTCATCCCGTGTGGGTGTGGGATTGGCACAGGCACTTTGGAACTTGGGACAGTACCTCCTACTGCATCTCTTGTGCACTTCCTGGTACCCAGCCATTCTACTCTAAACCTGGACATGTGCCCACCGAGATGTCCCCAAAAATGCACGGCAGCTTCATTCAGCATGGCCATATTCTAGCCGTGTTGAAGGAAAGGCTGCTCAGCAGTGGAAGGTAGGTGGGCTGTGGAGGCTTCCTGCTGGGGACTGTGCAGCATAGGCAGGCCACACACATCAGGCTGGGCCAAAGCACCTGCTGCAGAGCACCTGCTGCACAGGGCCATGGGCCAGGGGGTCACAGTGAAAGGCAGTATCCTGGGTAAGATGCCGAGTGGTGTTTCTCTCAGGACAGGACTGAAGAGACAGAGGCAGCCGCTGTGCCATGTCACACAGGTATGCACGACGATCATGAGTCACACAGTGGTATGCTTGCCATGTGTTTGCCATGTGTACACTGCAGATGTTACTCTTCCATTTACAAAGTAAGGAAAGGAAGGTTTCTCAGCTGTGAGGCGTTTTCACTGAGCAGATGTGGAAAGTCGCAGAGCCTGCACCACACCAGGCCGCCAGGACAGGGCAGCCACGGGCCTGGCACAGGGCTGGCGGCAGGCAAACTGGGACCCTCTGGCAGGTGGCTCGGAAATATCTGTCCAGTTGCAAATGCATGTCCCTTCGGCCTATGAAATTAGAGTGTATTTTGGAGTCTTTATGAACCCCTCACCCTGGTACCTACCACATCCATGAGTCAGTGACTGTCTCTGTGTCTCCGCAGCCGAGAAGCCCTCCGTGAACAGAGCAGCTACATCCTCTCCAGTGCAGGGACATCTGCCCAGCCCCGAGCCCCAGAAGCTTCTCTCTCCATCCATGTGGGGAGTTTCAGATAGCCCTACACGGCTCCTCTCCCAGTGAACTCTCCAGCTGATGTCACGAACGTGGGTTTCCTGGGCATGGGGACTGACTGCCTGGCTGCCTGAAGCCTCCAATCCCAAATCCTCTGCTTCCTTTGAGCACAGGGACTGCTCCTCTGAGGCCTGGCCAGTGCACATGGCCACTCAACTCTGCAACACACAGCAGCTACGGGGGCTGGCCTGGCACAGGCCTGGACGCCACCCACACAGCTGCCAGTAGGTGCTGAGCTCTCAACACCTGGCCCCAGCTGCCTTTTTCTACTTTTAACCAGAAACACTGCACAACATGTGCATGAACTGCAGGTATGCAGGCAGCACATGCTGTCACTCTGCTGGGGGAGGTGCGCGGCATCAGCCTGCCTGCTTTCCTCTGTGTTCAGATGACTGTCGTTCACCCTGACGGTGTTCTCAGTGTCTCGGGCCACTGCGCCACCACGCTTGTGCTGAGCTGAGCAGAGCAGAAGTGAGGTCTGCTTTCCCCACTTCATTTCTCCTACTCGTTCTGGCCCCACACACTCCCGTGTCTGCCCTTTGGTCTGAGTTAAAACTGCGATGCTGAAAAGTGCAAGCTCTTTCCACGAGGAGGAGCCAGACAGGGCACCCTCCAAGGGTGAACCCACTTGGCTAAGCCAGGGTGGCCGCTGTGTAGGTCCACAGCCCAAAGGCCCAGTGTCTCCTTAGCACTCTGTGATATGAAGGTCCTTGGATCTCGAGGACTGTGGCTGCTGCCGTCCACAGTGCCTCAGCCTCTCTTCCTGTGTGGAAGGGAGGCAGGCAGGGCCGTGGCAGACAGGGCTGGCATAGCCCAGCTTCCAGGTGTCCTGGGCAGCCTGAGTGGGTTCCTGAGTAGCCTCATTGAAAACACCTGAGAAGAAAACGTCAACTAAGTAAGGGTTTTTCCACTTAATTCAGCCCGGATCTCTAGTCAACTTAAAGGACTTAATTGGTATTTGTGAGAGAGAAATAGCACCTGTGTCACTGAATGGATAGAGAGGGACACAGATAGTTGACTCTCCCAGACAGCAACTTAGCGGAAAGCATCCCTGAGTCGGTGTCACATGTTCGAAGCCTGCTTGTCACCTGGGCCTCATTGTTTCTCGTCAGCCTCATCACTGATGTGAAGCAGCACTGAAGTGTGAGGGGCAGAAAGGACACTGCCGGCATCAGGCAGTCCCCTGCCTGTGACCCCTTTCCAACAGGCTGACACTGAGCCAGCGGCCCGCTCTGCCCTGTGTCCTCCCAACAAGGTCAAAACCACTACCAGACAGGAGCCGCGTTGCTGCTGCACACGTGTCTGAGCATCTGCCGTCGAGGTCTGTGCGTTTCTGTGAAGCACTGTGCCATAAGGACTGGACTGTGACTCGCAAGCTGCCTTCCAGCTCCCAAACACTAACCCCGCTCAGGAGACTCGCACTGGGTGTAGACTGCATCTTTATAGAGGGAGATGGAGGCTTCTGACGACACCAGAGATGTATCGTGACAGGAGCTGTGCACCCAGCCCTTCTGTAAGCTGTTCTGTTTCTGTGACTAACTGACATATTTCTGTAGAATGCCCCTTCATCTCATCTTAACATAATGAATACTAACGAAATTGCTCAAAAGCTTTGTCGTTGAGAGGGTAGAAGCCTCTTGGAGTGTCTCTGGAAGTCCCAAGACGCATATGGGTTGATGTGCCTTGAACTGCCGTCCAGCAGGTTGTGTGCGGCCAGGCCGGCCTATGCGTATTGCCTTTTCCTTCTTCCCTTTCTTCCTGTTTTTTTTTTTTTTTAAATTTGGGGATCGAGTGGGTTATACAGGGAGAACGCTGTATGATTTTGGTAAAGGAAAAAGAAACTGTTTGTTTTTAAAGTTGTAGTCCTTAGCTTCTTTTGGTTGCCGGCTACTTCATGTTCAGCTTGCTTGAGAGAGGAACTTTTGGCCAGGCACGGTGGCTCATGCCTGTATTTCCAGCACTTTGGGAGGCTGAGGTGGGTGGATCACCTGAGGTCAGAAGTTAGAGACCAGGCTGGCCAACATGGCGAAACCCCGTCTCTACTTAAAAAAAAAAAAAAATTAGCTGGGCACAGTGGTACCCACCTGTAATTCCAGCACTTGGGAGGCTGAGGAAGGAGAAGTGCTTGAACTCGGGAGGCAGAGGTTCCAGTGAGCAGAGACGGCACCACTGCACTCCAGCCTGGGTGATGGAGCGGGACTGTCTCAAAAAAAAGCTTTCGGCTGAATGCAGTGGCTCATGCCTGTCATCCCAGCATTTTGGGAGGCCAAGGTGGGTGGATCATTTGAAGTCAGGAGTGTGAAACCAGCCTGGCCAACATGGTGAAACCCCGTCTCTACTAAAGTACAAAAATTAGCCAGGTGTGGTGGCAGGTGCCTGCAGTCCCAGCTACCCAGGAGGCTGAGGCAGGAGAATCGCCTGAACCCGGGAAGTGGAAGTTGCAGTCAGCCAGGTTCACACCACTGCACTTCAGCCTGAGCTAGAGTGAGACTCCATCTCAAAAAAAAAAACAAAAAAACTTTTGAGGCCCTTTTCCCAAGCCTGCTTCAGATGCTAAATAAACAGAGTTTATATTTAGAAATACTTCAGCAGTGCTGCTTTAGAAATAACAGAAGTTTGCTTTGGTTTTAAAAAGTTCAGACTCATGGGGAAAATGCACTGGAAGAAACTGGATAAATTGGATGTAGTCTGGGTCTCTTTTCCTTCTAGGGAAATAGGCAATGGTGGTGGCATCATAGAAAACATATTTATTCAACAGTGACTTTTTCTGGCCAAAAAAAGGGAGTGGCAAGAATTCCCTTGCAAATCATTCCGGCACCACTGATGTGAGTTTACCTGCAGAACAGACTTCACAGCAAGGGACCAACTTACAGCAGCCCCTTCACCCTACAGGCCATCCTTCATTCTGCTCTGGTAAGGCACCCACCCAAAGCACAGCCAGACTAGGGTTCAGTCAAATCTATAACGAACGCATTCTGGGGGGATTTACATTCTGGAGATTCACTGCACTTGAGAGAGGAAAGTGAAGCAGTGACCTCAACACCCAAGGAAAGAGACTGCTTCCAGCTCCCTCCAGCCACGCATTCCCCCACCCCCACGCCCACACACACACGGCAGGTGTGCTGCCATGCATCCAGGTCCCCATGGCAATGGCTGCAGAGTTTGGCAGACAGGGCCCTTCACCTGCAGGTCCTTGCCCCCAGCTTGGGGTGGCAGGAGCACACATGGCAATCTCTCAGCTCACGAAACAAGAGCCCACCAGTGAGCTCACTCAGACACTGGTTACCACCTACAGAAGTTTGACCTGCAGACCCTGACTTAACGATGGATGAATGAATGCACTGTCACACCATTACAGTGATATAAGTGGGCTAGGGATGGTCGTCGGCTGCTTTCAGAGGGCAAAATAAAGCCAATTGACTCAGACCCTCTGTCCATCCACACTTATTCATAACACGTTTTTAATTAACACACTTGTGTATAATTAACATGGTTAAAAAAGTGGTTATGCAAATAAAAGCTTTGGGTTCTGGGCCCAGAGTAAACAAACACTATTAGCAGGTAATTCCCCTTTAATCTCCCACTGAGAGGACCATCCAGCACAAAGTTTACATGAGTAAACAGTTAAAGTAGAGACAAAGGGATGAGGGGTAAACAGACTTAACTGGGAAAGCCTCTTCCCTATCTTCTCCCTAACTTAATGGACCAGTGGGCCACCTTTGGCCTGCCCCAATAAAACCTTTCAGCCTTCCAAAAGGTTTGAGACTAATCTACAACTTTTTCCAATATATCTTTAATATTTTGCCAGCCACCCTGAATAAATATCAACACTCACACTAGGCCAGGGTGGGGCCAGGCAAGTGCTCAGGACAGTGGCACCTCTGCCAGCCCTGGTGTGCTTCTCTCTGAGGTGGTTCTGTCTCTGCAGACACCTCCTCGAGCATCAAGACGCCACCAGCAGCTCCATCACACCTGGCAGCCACCAACTGCCTCTCTACAAACCAGTGAAAGCCCTGAGCTCTACAAGTAGGAGAGCTTCATGTTTGCAGCTTTACAGAAAAGACCTAAAAAGATTAAAATATTTGTTAAAATGGCCCTCAGTCTCCTGGGCCCCGAGGCCCTGTGATCACACCTGAGAACCTCAACATTGCCCAGTACCCCCTCTCTCGCTGCTGAATTTTTAGTCCAACAGATCACAGAACCCACACCCTAAAAAATACAAGGGCATTCTGTTTTGCTTTTTAGCCACCAACAACTCAACCTATTTTCAGAGCAGCTGAAAAACAATTCTGCTACAGTTCGGAAAAATCCTGGCAACCAACACTTTATGTCAAAGCACAGGAATGATGACGATGAGGACTGGTCGTGAAGATCAAAAACAGGCTCATTTTATTTATACACAGAACAACTTATGTACAGCACTCAGGTATGGACTATGTACATAACAATACAAGAGGCATTTGTTTCCACGGTGGTCACTATATAAATTAAGATTATAAATACGAGGAGGGGGTAAGCCCCACCTGAGGGCACAGAACCTCTTCTCCAAGATGCTTCAGGGATCCTTCCTGCCTTCCTCTGCATAGCAGACCATGTAGCTCGTCTGGCAACGCCACAAGGGGACCTGGGCTGGGGCAGCGGAGCAGCCTCCTGGACAACAAGGACACCCCAGTGCAGGATGCCAGCCCAGCAGCAAAGGGCCGTTCCCTGAACATTCTTGTTCATTCCTTTCTCACTTCTAACTTATTAGAATTAGAAAAATGGTTTTTATGTAAACAGTGTTGTTTTAATCACTGACAACATATTAATTTTAAACACTTTTAACCCAAACCCAACTCCTTGCCAGGAGTAGGACACTGAGGACTTGGGGTGGCCCTGATGTCCCTGAAGCCACAGTCAGCTGCTTCTCCTCATGTCCCATCCTCACCCGAGTTCCGACTTGTTCTGGGGCTTGTTCTGGGGCTTCTTCTGGGACCCTAAGAGCCCCAGGGTGTCGACAACACCAGGCCAGCAGGGCCAGTGGTCACGAAGGGACTGCGGGCCAGGTTGCCATCATCCCCTATGCCAGCCCGTTCCACCTGGGAAACCAAGCGACTGCTGTGGCCGACTTCTTTCTCCCTCTGCCTACCTCCATCTACAATGTCCTGTGCGGAAACAATCACAGGTGCAAAAGGTGACATACAACCACCTTCCACCCCACATCACTTCCAATGAGCAGCTAAGTCCACTGACAGCGTGGGAGAGTTTCATCCCAAAATCCCAACACTACACACGCAGGGACAGGAGGCTGCGCTGGGGGAACCCAAGGCCCAGTTCAGCCTGCACACTCCAGGGGCCTCAGCCCAGAAGGACCACAGAGGGGAGCACCCCAAGGCACGTGGAGGGGACAGAGGGCTGCGAGTGAGAGGTGGGCCAGGCGCTGGTCACTGCCACTTGTTCAGGCCCGGGGGCTGCCGCAAACCAGCCCTGTCCAAGCCGCCCCTGCAGGTGCAGCCCTGCTTCCGCACAGCAGATGCAGTGACGCTGACTAAAGGGTCGGGACGGCGCCGGCAGACACTCCTAACACTGTCCTTCTCTTTGGGGCATGGAGCCACAGCCAGGCAGCCAGGCCAGAGCTATTTCCTCCTCACACCACGGTGGAGGTTCCAGAAACCTCTTTCCAGACACCTCTTTCCAGACATTTACGAGCCCCTGTGAGCGATGACTATCAAGGGGGAAAGGGGCAAAGTCATGCACGGGAGGACCAGGGCCATCCTCTGCCTGGGGACTGTCCCTGCAGTCTCCCCAGGGGAGCTTCCTGCCCTCTGGCACCGTCATCTGCTGGTTCAGAGGCAGGATAGAGGCAGGGAAGCAGCAGTGTGGACCATCGAGTCAGAGTCCCGGCCAGCACCTCCAGCAATACCAGACCCAGCAGCAGAAGAAGCCACTGCAGAGGCATAGGCAGAGACACTCAGGACAGGGCAAAAAGCTCAAACCACCCCTGCCCACCAAGGCCACACTCCCTGGGAACCATAGAATGGGCAAAAAGAGTTTCCCAGAGCCAGGAAGCGTTTTCCACACAAAAACACTGAACTCATGTGGACACACATCCTCTGCGGGGACGCAGCTGGCGATCTGTCTCACTCCCGGCCCCAAGCTGGACTCGAGGCCTACAATGTCCAGAGACAGAAGGGCAGGCGCCCCCGGCCCACAGCTCAGAGGCAGTGAGGGAGGGGCAGTGGGAGGAGTGCAGGCTCTGCGGACCCAGGGAGGCGCTCCCGGCCTGGGAAACTGCACCCACTGCCTTGGTTCACGCAGGAGGGTTTTTTTCTCATCACATCAAATTACATCAACGGGCCTGGAAACACCCAGGCTACTTTCAAACCAGGAAAGAGCACAACTTCTGTTCAACAACAAAAACTACATCAACAAACGGGGGCCATGCCGGCTGCTGTGAAGCCGCAGGGCGGCTGGGCCCCAGCCACGTTTCTGAGAACCCTGGGGCCAGGAGGCGGAGCCACACAGTGCGGCCACCAAGGACACACGGAGGGAAGCCCCCAGGACAATCCGAGCATGAGGCCAGGCAAGCGGTGCCCAAGAGGCCAGATGCTGCCGGATTCCCTGGCTCACAACACAGGTGGGCGAGAGCTGAGTGGCTGTGACACATGCCCCAGGTGACTCTGAGCTGGAGAAGGTGTTGTTTCAAAGGTAGCTGTGTTGTTATGTTCGAGACCCCAGAGCTCTGGTGGACAGTGTCACGGAGGCTTTCTGTAGCTGACAGAGGAAGTAGCACCATGAGAAGGGGGCAGGCTGCAGCGTCCGCCCAGGGCCTCAGTGGTAGGAGGCGCGGAGGCCGCAGGCTGAGAGGGTGAAGGCTAGGCCTCGGTGGCGGGGATGTGGAGGCCGCAGGCTGAGAGGGCGGAGGCTAGGCCTCGGCGGCGGGGGCGCTGCGGCTCAGCTCCTTGATGCCACACAGGATCCTCTTCATGTGGCCCACCTTGGTCACGCCCAGGTCCTGCAACAGAGAAGACATCCCCGTGGATGCCGGCAGACAGATGGGGCCAGAGGCTCCACAGCAGGCCTGCTGCCAACGGCCCTTCCCACTCGGCTTGTGAACACAAATGAAGGTGAAAATCACAAAGACCGTGAAACAAGACGGGAACGGCTTAAAAACAGCAACCGTACAGATGCCTGGCCGCTGCCCCTGCATTCTTAAAAACAGCAGCCATACAGATGCCTGGCCGCTGTCCCTGCATTCTAGTCCTGGCCATCAGTAAGGACAAACCCAAGACAAAGACAAAACACAGGCCTGAAAGCAAGGGGATAAGTGACCTCACAAGAGCTGCTGTCCAGGACACCCACAGTGGCCTTTTGCCCTCTCAGGACTCGGCCAGTGACAACACCCAGAGGCGTCCCCTTGAGGCCAACCTGGGCAAGGGCATGGGCCCATGAGATGTGGCGTGAAGGCTGGCACAGACTGAGGCCTGGCATCCAACCGCCCCCTCCCAATGCTCCCTGCAGACAAGCAGCAACACCCGCCCAGGAGCAGCGTGGGGACAGTCACGTGTGACTGTACTTCCGGGGATGTGTCCCTTCATAGGATTTTTATCACGAAGACAGTCCTTGTCTAATTAGGCTAAGAGAACCAAGGCTCTGCCCCCATTATGTCTGCTCCTGGCTTCCTCTGGCTATGGCAGGTGGAGCCATAATTGCCCGGGGTGAGGGCCACAGCCATCCCAACCTGAGGTGTACACGAAGGCCTAAGAAGAATCGTGATGCTGAGATGTGACCAGCTCGGGAAAGAGGATGGAACAGAAGGGACCGCGTGCAGGGTCAAGTGCAGGTTCCAGGGAGACGCCTGTGGAAGTACCTTGAGGTCCCTCCGCTCCAGGTGCAGGAGCTCAGAGCCCCGGATGTCGTGCCGCGTGAAGATGTCCTTATACTCACAGAGACTGAGGTGCTCCAGCCAGGCAGCAACCTCCTCTGTCCCCCAGAGGTGAACTGTCAGAGACGGAAAAGCATGAGTGCAGTGAGTGCCCAGAGCCCAGTGTGAGGCAGGCAGTGGCCGGCACCCAGCACCAGAGACAGCCCAGCAGCCGGGACAGGAGACGTCCCAACAGCCGGCACCCGAGATAGCCCAGCAGCCCATGCCTGAGATATCCCAACAGCCGGCCCCCAAGATAGCCCCAGCACAGGAGATTTCCCAACAGCCAGCACCTGAGCCATCTCTGGCAGCTGGCACCCGTCACCCAGCCAACAGCACCACCCACCAGCAGTGCAGAAAGAGGCAGAGAGCCACCCATTTGGGGGGCGATGGCTGCAGCAGAGCTGGCATCTGTTCCTGCCAGGTGGGTCGCCAGCCTCTGGCCTTTTCCCTGTGTCCCAGGAGGGACTGAACACCACCAAATATGAGGGAAACGTCTTCATGACTGTGGCCAAAGCCAGTTTTTCCTCTAGCTTCTGTAAGCGTTAAATTTCACTTCCGGACCATAGCAGGAAGGGAGACAAGCAGAGATTTCAGTTTCACACAGTCAGGGCCACCATCATTTACAGAAACCCAATTTCTGGACAAACATGCAAAGAAGAAAAATCAACAGGAGCTGCCCTGACTGGTGGTAAACACCAGTCCCAATATCCAGGCTTGGGGACCTCTCCGGCCCCTGATGGCACTGGATATGGCCTTGGTACTCAGGGCTGATCCTTCAGAGATTTTAGCTCCAATTTACTGGCCCAAAGGAACAATGTCCTTTAGGACCATATTCGATTGATTTCATCACCCACAATCACTGGCGGCCTGGGGTTTCCAGCATGGGAACCTTGACCAATGCATCGATGTATCAGGAACCAGCAGCCCGGGAGGGAGCAGGCAGAGCATGCCCCAGCGCGGCCTGAGTCCAGAGCTTTGTCTCCAAGTTTGTCTCGTCACCACTGCTGTCTTCCTCCCAAAAGTGAATCCCCCAAAGTCAGGGCAGGCAAACGGCTAGAGAGCACATCAGGGCCAGATGTGACAACAGTCAGAGGGAAAGCAGGTGGGCTGGAGGGCTGCAGCTACCAACAGACCAGTGTGGCTGCGGGACCAGGGGTTACAGCGCAGGGACCAGGAGGGAGGAGCCGCAAGGCCAAGGGAGAAAGCAGAGACCAGGACAACAGGGCTGAACCAGCAGGCGTGGATGGCCAGAAACACGCAGGAGAGAGGCAGGTACCCGGGGCTCCCAGGCTACTGTGGGCTTCTCTGTTCTTGTTGTTTTTCTCCTTTTTAAACTTGGTCACGAGGCGGAATTTACCACTGCGACTGCGCTTGGCAAGATCCAGCATCACACTCTGTTGGGAAGAGTGAGAAATACTGAGAATCAGACTGCAACTAGCCCCGGGCTCCTGCCCGTCACCAGCAGTGGGGCTGGGAGGCAGGAAGGCTGAGACCGGGGATGCGGGGAAAGGCCTTTGTTCCTCAGAGGGCCTCTCTCCCTTCTTTACTCTTGTATTTACTAATGATTTTAATGACTGTTTACAAGTGTCCAGTTTGAAAGTGATCATAGTGTCTATTTTCATCATATTCTACTTCACTTCATTATGTACATTCCTCATGCGGTTTTAAAACTTTTTGAAAATATCGTAAATATCAGTATCTAAATGAAAATTATTAAAGTAACCTATTTAGCCAGTCTTCCAGTGTTGTACTGCGGGGCTGTATTATTAGCATTACGAGTGTCTTTCTAAGGAAAGCTCTTCCCGCACTTTGCATTCTTGGCTCCAGTACACTCCCCGAGGCAGAACCGCAGCGGAAGGCAAACAGCAGAGCCACACAGGAGCTCAGCCCTGCTCTCAACAGCCGGCAGCAGCAGGGTCTCTCCACAGAGCACCCCCAGGGACGCACGACAGTAACACCGCCTCGCTCTGTGATGCGCTCTTTATAAGAGACACCCCAAATAAAGCTTGAAAGTAAAACTATGAAAAGAATACAGCAAGCAAGGAGACTTGAAGATAAAAAGAATTACTAAAGATAAAAGAATCATATTATGATACAACCTATGGGTACCCAATAACATAGCCTCAAAATACATGAAGCAAAAATACAGATAACCACAAAGATAAACTGAGACATCTACAATTATGATAATAGAGTTAACTGGTAACTGATATATCAAGAAGGCAAAAAAAAATCTCAGTAGGAACTTATGATATAAACACAACTACATACAAGGTACATTTACAAAAACCACCTAGTGGGCCATAAGGCAAGTCTCACCTCAAACGCATTTCAAAGAAATGGTAACACACAGACCACTGCTTGGCGCATAGTAAAATTAAGTTAGAAAAATTAAAAACATACTACTGAATAACTAATTTAGATGTTTATTATTTGGCACACAGTTTCCTGACTATGTGCCAGTATACTATAACTGTCATAAGTTTATGACTATACATAACAATTACTGTATTTTACCAATATAAAGTGATCTTCTTTTTATAATTTGCTGTCTTAGATGCACAGTTTTATTTTTACACTGTTACTATGGATTTCTTATGGCATTTTCTTTGAACTGCTTTTAATATTTTCATATGATAAGTTTTTATTAGGAGTATGAGGGAAAAAAAAACAGGGCTCTTGTAGCAATAGATAGTCAGGTTTCTTTTTTTTTTTTTTTTTTTTTTTTTTTAGACAGTCTCACACCCTAGCCAGGCGCCAGACTGGAGTGCAGTGGCACAATCTTGGCTCATGGCAACCTCCGCCTCCCGGGTTTAAGCAGTTCTCCTGCCTCAGCCTCCTGAGTAGCTGGGACTACAGGCGCACGCCACCACATCCAGCTCATTTTAGTATTTTTAGTAGAGACGGGGTTTCACCATGTTGGCCAGGATGGTCTCAATCTCCTGACCTTGTGATCTGCCCGCCTCGGCCTCCCAAAGTGCTGGGATTACAGGCGTGAGCCACCACGCCCGGCCTTAAATATGTATTTTTAAATAGAGACAGGGTCTCACTATGTTGCCAAAGCTGGTCTTGAGCTCCTAGTCTAAAGTGATCCTCTCACCTTGGCCTCCCAAAGTGTTGGGATTACAGGTGCAAGCCATCACTCTTGACCCTAAAAATATTATTGACTGTACATTTCTCTAAGTATCAAAGTCAAGAATGTTGTTTATAACCTTCTTTCCTCATAAAAGGTGGAAAACTTTCCTCCCCCATCCATGGCCTCTTCCCAGCCTCTCACCTCACTACCCACTTTACTGGCCTTAATTTAATTACAAGGCTATGTCACTGTTACATCTGTTGGAACGTTATATATTAGTATTTTGTTATTCTAGGTAAAATGTTTTATCACCTTTACAATGAATTATTTAATGGATTCTGAGAAGCCTGCCGGTCCTTTTATACCCAAGTGCCCTTGCTGTGAAGTGGCTGACTTCTGTCCATCTGCTGGAGGGCCTCTGAGTCAATTTTCGATGAAGGGCTTGCATGCGTCAAAAAGTGCCCCGAGGCCATGGAAAGAGGGTGCTCTCCTGCAACTGCCCACCTCTGTGCCCTTACCCTACTGCTGCCCATAGGTCTCACAAATGCCGCTGGGCAGTGGTGCCCAGGTGTAGTCTTATAGTGATTGCCTTCTGCAACTGTACTGCCCAGAATGAACTCTCCTCCTGACCCTTTCTGTTTTATCGCTGAAGGGGGAAGCCAAGAGGCCTCTGGGATGTGTCGCTGTCCAGAGACCGCCCTCTCCAGGGTTCCAGCGCTCCCTGCAGAAGAATGTGACTGTACCCTAGGGTCTGCTATGCCCTGGGTCCTGGGTCCCTCCCTGACCTGCAACGAGCTGAGTCTTTCTGTTCACACAGGAGAGTGTGAGTGGGGAGTGGCATGTACCAACTGTGCCCTGTTCACAGCCAGAGCCCAAAAAGCTGCCATTTCTCCAATGATGCATCCCTACCCTCGGGGGCAGCTGTGGGGCTGGGCTTCTACCTACGATCCAGGCAGCTGTGCAGTTCTGTTTCAGAGGATGACCTGTGCCTGGTCCTCAGGAGGCACTCTCAATCCCAGCCCCAAACTCCTTCCTACCTGCCATCCCTCCCTGCCTTGAAGGGCATTTTAATAGAGAAGTCTGGGGAAGGCCCCTCAGGGGCTGCCAGAGCGACCCCATCTTGATCTCAGAGCCACACGGGCCACATGGAACACAGGCACTGCAGGCGACTGCCAACAAGTCCGGGGGGCCAGCCAAACCCCATGACCCACATACCTCTTCATCACCAGGCTCTGCGGGCTGGCAGAGCCAGGGGGTGTCTGCCAGCCTCCTGAGCTGCCGGTCCATCTCGACAAGAGCACTCCCCAGCTGCTCCTTCTGAGGCGGATCCAGCTGCTGCTCCAGGCAGAGGGAGGGAGGGAGGGAGGGAGGGGCTGATCAGCAGGAGGGTTCCCCGGGGCTCGGCTCCTCTCAGGGAGCTCAGTTTCCAGAAACAAAGTCCCAGAGAACCCGAGAAGGAACCAAACCCAGAACCTCACTTTCTAAGTAGCGCTGGTGAGAGAATAACACTGTTCATCTGTCACTGATGGATTCACACAGAACAGGGCTGGCACTTGACCTGCATGTCCCTCTGTAAGCAAGGGGAACAGGACCATTCACCTGCACCAAGCAGTGGAAATGCCGCAGGCAGAACAGTCAGCGGCCATGCCTTTCAGGAGGCAGCAGGCGGTGTGGAGTGAGGAGATGCATAGGACGAGACGCTGTGCGGGATGAGGAGACGAGTCGGGGGAGGATATCTGTGGAGTGAGCACGTGTGGAGTGAGGAGATGTGTGTGGTGAGATGTGTGTGTGTGTGGTGAGGAGACTGTGTGGTGAGGAGTTGTGTGTGTGGTGAGATGTGTGTGTGGGGTGAGGAGTTGTGTGTGTGGTGAGGAGATGTGTGTGCGGGGTGAGGAGATGTGTGTGTGGTGAGGAGATGTGTGTGGGGTGAGGAGATGTGTGTGTGGTGGAGTTGTGTGTGTGGTAAGGAGATGTGTGTGGTGAGAAGTGTGTGTGTGGTGAGGAGATGTGTGTATGTGGTGAGGAGATATGTGTGGTGAGAAGATGTATGTGTGTGGCGAGGAGATGTGTGTGTGTGGTGAGGAGGTGTGTGTGTGTATGGTGAGTTGTGTGTGTGGTGAGGAGATGTGTGTGGGGGGTGAGGCGATGTGTGTGTGGGGTGAGGAGATGTGTGTGGTGAGGAGATGTGTGTGGGGTGAGGAGTTGTGTGTGTGGTAAGGAGATGTGTGTGGTGAGGTGTGTGTGTGTGGTGAGGAGGCGTGTGTGTGGAGAGAAGACTGTGGTGAGGAGATGTGTCATTGGTGAGTAGATGTGTATGTGGGGTGATGAGATGTGTGTGTGGGGTGAGGAGGTGTGTGTGGGGTGAGGAGATGTGTGTGTGGTGAGG
>CAUYQU010051346.1:0-56670 GCA_963574635.1 Cheracebus regulus | reverse complement strand
CAGCTACTCAGGAGGCTGAGGCAGGAGAATTGCTTGAACCCGGGAGGCGGAGGTTGCTGTGAGCTGAGATCACGCCGCTACACGCCAGCCTGGGCGACAGAGTGAGACTCCAACTCAGTAAATAAATAAATAAATAAATAAGTGGTCAGGCCAAGATCTCCTCCAACTAATTTTCTGTAATTGTTTTTGGAGATTTGATTACACAATTTTATATTTGCCTACTAGAAGATGACCTTATCAACCTGCACCAAATAGGCCTTTACTGCTATCAGAATAAAGGTGCCACATGCCAGCATCATGCAGAGAATGAGAAGAAGCTTCAGAAAAGCACTGGAAAACAGCACCCAGAGGAAGAGGCTAATGAGATGATGCCTCCTTGTTGCTGGAGAAAAATCACGTTAAATGTGCTAACTGGCTCTGCCAAAAACAGTGATAATTTTTCAGTCTCACCTGGGTCCTGATGATGCTTAGAACTCATTCCTGGGCCAGGCGCGGTGGCTCATGCCTGTATCTCAGAACTTTAGGAGGCCGAGGCGGGTGGATCACCTGAGATCAGGAGTTAAAGACCAGCCTGGCCAACATGGTGAAACCCCATCTTATTTAAAAAAAAAAAAACAACAACAAAAAAAAAAAACTCATTCCTGAATACCTAGTCAGCCCCTTTCCAATTTCTGATGTAACCACTCTTTTTTTTTTTTTTGGGGACAGAGTTTTGCTCTTGTTACCCGGGCTGCAGTGCAGTGGCATGATCTTGGTGGCTCACTACAACCTCCGCCTCCTGGGTTCAAGCGATTCTCCTGCTTCAGCCTCCTGAGTAACTGGAATTACAGCGCGTGCCACCACACCTGGCTAATTTCTTGTATTTTTAGTAGAGACGGGGTTTCAGCGTGTTAGCCAGGATGGTCTCGATCTCCTGACCTTGGGATCCCCCCACTCAGCCTTCCAAAGTGCTGGGATTACAGGCGTGAGCCACCGTGCCCGGCCATCTCACTTAATTTTTACAGAGGCTTTTTGCAAGCATCTGGATAGATCTTTTCTTCCTTGAGGGTGGTATACTTAAACTTTTACACCAGACGTCTCCTAACATTAGATGAGGAACACAGTATTTCCAGGTATCAACATTTCTGTAGGCTCCTGTTTTACATAGGAAATTGTATGAATTTTGTATTTTACTCCAAAACTTGTCTGTGCCTGATTTAATATGAAAATTTATTGAGGCTGGGTATAGTGGCTCATGCCTGTGATCTCAGCACTTTGGGAGACCATGGCAGGATTGCTTGAGCCCAGGAGTTGGAGACCAGCCTGTGTAATATAGCAAGACCCTGTCTCTATTTGAAAAAAAAAAAAAAAAAAAAGCCGGGTGTAGTGGCTCATGCCTGTAATCCCAGCACTTTGGGAGGCTGAGGTGGGCTGATCACAAGGTCAGGAGTTCGAGACCAGCCTGGCAGGAGACTAGCCTAGCCAATATGGTGAAACCCCGCCTCTACTGAAAATAAAAAAATTAACTGGGCGCCTGTAATCCCAGCTACTTGGGTGGCTGAAGCAGGAGAATTGCTTGAACCCAGGAGGTGGAGGTTGCAGTGAGCCGAGATTGTGCCATTGCACTCCAGCCTGGGTGACAAGAGTGAGAGTCTGACTCAAAAAAACAAACAAACAAGAAAAACCCCAAATTCTTGAAAAATTAGCAGGGCAGATGCCTGCTTATAGTCCCAGCTACTTGGAAGCTAAGGCAAGATCACATGAGCCCAGGAGTTGGAGGCTACAGTGAGCTATGATGGAGGCTGCAGTGAGCTATGATGGTGCCTCTGAATAGTTACTGTACTCTGGTAACATAGCAAGACTCTGTCTCTCTTTTCTTTCTTTTTTTTTTTTTTTTGATACGGGGTGTCCTGCTGTTGTCTAGGCTGGAGTGTGGTGGCATGATCACAGCTCATTAAACCCTTAACCCGGGTTCAAACACTCCTCCTGAAGCGTCAGCCTCCCAAAGTGTCTGGGACTGCAGGCATGCTCCACTATGCCTGGGTAATTTCTTTATTTTTATTTTTATTTTATTTTATTTATTTATTTTTTTGAGTTGGAGTTTCGCTCTTGTTGCCCAGGCTGGAGTGCAATGGCGCAATCTCAGCTCACCACAATCTCTGCCTCTCAGGTTCAGGCAATTCTCCTGCCTCAGCCTTCCAGGTAGCTGGGATTACAGGCATGCGTCACCACACCCAGCTAATTTTTCGTATTTTTAGTAGAGATGGGGTTTCCCCATGTTGGTCAGGCTGGTCTTGAACTCCCAACCTCAGGTGATCCACTCACCTTGGCCTCCCAAAGTGCTGGGATTACAGGGGTGAGCCACCGCACCTAGCCTTTATTTTTATTTTTAGTAGAGATGAGGTCTTGCTTATGTTGCCTAGGCTGAGATCCTGAGGCCCCATCTCTTTTTTTTGTTTGTTTCTTGAGACTGAGTCTTGCTCTGTCACCCAGGCTGGAATGCAATGGACGATCTCAGCTCACTGCAACCTCCGCCTCCCTGGTTCAAGTGATTCTCCTGCCTCAGCCTCCTGAGTAGCTGGGATTACAGGCATGCACCATCACTCCCAGCTAATTTTTTTATATATTTAGTAGAGACGGGGTTTCGCCATGTTGGTCAGGCTGGTCTTGAACCCCTGACCTCATGATCCGCCCACCTCGGCCTCCCAAAGTACTGGGATTATAGGCTTTAGCTACCGTACCCAGCCTGAGCCCTCATCTCTTAAGAAAATGAAATTACTTTTGAAGATACTTAATACCACTGAATTTTACATTTAAAAATTGTTAAAATGGTGAATGTTTGAGGCAGGTGGATCCACCTGTGTGCCTGTGATCCCAGCTACTCGTGGTCCCAGCTATTCCGGAGGCTGAGACGAGAATTACTTGAACCTGGGAGGTGGAAGTTGTAGTGAACCAAGATTCTGCCATTGCACTCCAGCGTGGGCAACAGAACAAGACTCTGTTTCAGAAAATAAGTAAATAAATAAATAAATAAAATAAAATGGTAAATTTTATGTATATTTTATCAAAATTTTTAAAAATTACCAGTTTATATTTTTAAAAATATCGCCCCAGGAGCAAGTGCTGTATTTATTCTGAGACAACCTCCTCCTACCTTAAACAGAATCTTAGGGCTGGAGGCTTGCTTCCTGCCATCTTTGTATGTGATGTATTTCTTTTGAAAATTCTGGTATAATTTACACCGAGTAAAATGCACAGATCTTAGGGTTTGATGGATTTTCTCTTGACATGTTTTTGCACTTGTTTTAAAGAAGCACTGATTTGAGGAGTCAGTGGCTTTCTCTCTTTAGTTTGCAGGGTTTGCTTTGATTTGTAATCACGTACTTGACGTAGGCTTCCCTTTTCCACCATGGTGGCAGAAAGAGCATGGGATTTAGAGCTTCAAGTACGTGCTCTTTGCTTACTGTCTTGTACCTTGAGTATGTCACTTGCCCTCTCAGACCTGTTTTCTCATCTGTAAATGGATCTGTTGTGAGGACTGACTGAGATAATGTTACTAGAAGGGCTTTGTATGCCATGTAAGCAGAGTAAGAGGCAAGCTTTTTGTGTAGGTCAGGGGAAATGGAGAAAACAGCTGCCCTGACTCAGACCAGTGTGGCTCGTTAACAACCTTTGCTTGTCCTAATAGGTCACCTTTGGCTCTTCAGAGATGCAGGGACACACGATGGGCTACTAGTTAACCAAACTGAATTATTTGTGCCATCTCTCAATGTTGACGGACAGCCTATTTTTGCCAATATCACACTACCAGGTACTGATGTTCAGTTTTACTTTTTAAAAAGATAAGGTTGTTTGTTGTAATAAATACCGGATAGGCCACTTGAAAAATTAAGCCCCGTCTTTAATTTTTGCCTGATGTCAGGCAAAGTATCCAATCTTTCTGTATCCTATTCTGTACCATAAATAAAATGGAAGTGATGTATTTGTATGTTCTGTGTTAAACAAAAATGTTATGGTGTCTCAAAAGCACTTTGGGCTCTTAAGAGACAGGTGAGATTAAGGTATTACACCATAGGTTAGTTTTGTAGAATTGCAGAATTATGAATGCCTTTTGTTTCCCTGGCCAAATTGTGACCTGGAGACCCAGGAGAACAATGTGTAGAGCATGAGATATTTTGGCTTATTTCTTGTTGACTTCTAATTTTTTTTTTTTTTTGAGACTGAGTCTTGCTCTGTTACCCAGGCTGGAGTACAGGGGTGCGATCTCAGCTCACTGCAACCTCCGCCTCCTGGGTTCAAGTGATTCTCCTGCCTCAGCCTCCCAAGTAGCTGGGACTACAGGCATGTACCACCACACCCTGCTAATTTTTTTTGTATTTTTAGTAGAGATGGGATTTCACCGTGTTAGCCAGAATAGTCTTGTTCTCCTAACCTCTTGATGTGCCCGCCTTGGCCTCCCAAAGTGCTGGGATTATAGGCATGAGCCACTGCGCCTGGCCTATGTGTTTTTATTTAACACAATCAAGCTCACAGTGCCAATCAGAGTTGGGTTTTTTTTTTTTTTAATTTGAGACAGTCCCGCATTGTTGCCCAGGCTGGAGTGCAGTGGAGCAATTTCGGCTCACTGCAACCTCTGCCTCCCGGGTTCAAATGATTATTCTTGCCTCAGCCTCCCGAGTAGTTGGGGTTATAGGCGCCTGCCACCACACCCAGCTAATTTTTATACTTTTGGTAGAGGTGGGGTTTCATCATGTTAGCCAGGCTGGTCTTGAATTCCTTAGGTGATCCGCCCACCTTGTCCTCCCTAAGTGCTGGGATTACAGGCGTGAGTCACTGTGCCTGGCCTGTTTTTTTTTTTTTTTCTGGCACTGTCACCCCGGCTGGAGTGCAATGGTGTGATCTTGGCTCACTGCAACCTCTGCTTCCTGGGTTCAAGCTATTCTCCTGCCTCAACCTCCTGAGTAGCTGGGATTACAGGTGCCCACCAGCAGGCCTGGCTCATTTTTTGTATTCTTAGTAGAGTCGGGGTTTCACTATGTTGGCCAGGCTGGTCTCAAACTCCTGACCTTGTGTTCTGCCTGCCTCGGCCTTCCAAAGTGCTGGGATTACAGGCGTGAGAAACTGGGCCTGGCAATTTTTTTAAAAAGAAGATTGGCATAATACTTTACTATTTGTTTGCAGTTCAAATGATTTTTATCAGGTAAACCCTAAGAAACTGATGTTCCTGTGGGATAAAAGAAAAACACTAAAGACTGGCCAGGTGTGGTGGCTCATGCTTATAATCATGCCTGTAATTCCAGCACTTACGGAGGCTGTGGTGGGAGGGTTGCTTGAGACCAGGAGTTCTTGACCAGCCCGGACAACAAAGTGAGACCCAAGCTCTACAAAAAAATTTTTTTTTTTAAATTATCTGGGCATCTTAGCATGTGCCTATAGTTGCAGCTACTTGAGAGGATCCCTTGAGCCCAGGAGTTCAAGGCTGCAGTGAGCAGTGATCACACCACTGCACTCCAGCCCAGGTGACAGAGTGAGACCCTATCTCAAAAGAAAGAAAAAAAACACCCACAAATCTCCCAAATACATGGATTTCATAGCATTTAAACTAATGTTTGTGTATAGATTCTGTTTTAAGGAAGTAGATATACAAAAATGAGCATTGATGTATTAAATTTGGTAGATTTTGCCTTATAGAATACCCTTAAAAAGTACATTTCCAGTAAGTGTAAAATAGGAATTGGGATACCCAGTTCAGTTGTACTAGATTTTCTAATTACACATAGTTTTAGTTATTTGTTCTGTGACTACCACCCCAAAACTAATAACTACCTCTTTTTTTGAGACAGAGTCTCGCTGTGTTGCCCAGGCTGGAGTGCAGTGGCGTTATCTTGGCTCACTGCAACCTCTGCCTCCTGGGTTCACCTGCTTCAGTAGCTGGGACCACAGGTGCACGCCACAAAGCCAGGCTAATTTTTTATATTTTAGTGGAGACGGGGTTTCACCGTGTTTACCAGGCTGGTCTTGAACTCCTGAGCTCAGGCAGTCCACCTGCCTCGGCCTCCCAAAGTGCTAGGATTATAGGCCTGAGCCACTGTGCCTGGCCCACCATTTTATTTGTTCATAATTCTGTAGTCTAGGCTGGGCTTAGCTAGGTGGTTACTCTGCTGGCAGTAGTCGTTGATGTGGCTGCCATTTGCTGGCAGCTGGGGGCGGGGCCTGTCCCTCTTTTTTTTTTTTGAGATGGGGTGTCATCCTGTCTCCCAGGTTGGAGTGCAGTGGCATGATCTCAGCTCACTGCAACCTCTGCCTCCAGGGCTTGATCCTCCCACCTCAGCCTCCTCAGTCACTGGGACCACAGGTATGTACCACCATGCGTGGCTAATTTTTTGTATATTTTTTAGAGACGGAATTCCCCATGTTGCCCAGGCTGGTCTTGAACTCCTGAGCGCAAGTGATCTTCCCATGTCGGCCTCCCAAAGTGCTGGGATCACAGGCATGAACCACTGTGCCTGGCCAGGGCCTGTCCCTCTTTATGTGGTCTCTCCAGCAGGGTAGCTCAGAACTTCCAAAAATATAAAAGCAGAAGTCGATAGGCCTTTTTAAGGTTTAGGCCCAGAATTGCCAGTGTCACTTCATCCACATTCAGTTAGTTAAAGCATTTTTAAGCCCAGCCAATTCAAGAGGAAATTATTACACAGAAGCATGAACACCATGAGGTTTCCATTGGGGGCCATCAGCAGAACACACTGCCACATACATGCACTCTTTTTCTTTAACCTAAAGTGGGATGCATCTGTAGTAAAGTAGTTGTTGGCAAAGCCTCTTGTTCATTCCTTGTACTGATACCCTAGTCTGCCACTGAGGATTTGGTTTTTGTGCTTCCAGTGTATACTCTGAAAGAGCGATGCCTCCAGGTTGTCCGGAGCCTAGTCAGGCCTGAGAATTACAGGAGACTGGACATCGTCAGGTCGCTCTATGAAGATCTGGAAGACCACCCAAATGTGCAGAAAGATCTAGAGCGGCTGACGCAGGAGCACATTGCAAATCAATGAATGGCAGCGGAGATTTAAGATTTCTGTTGAAACTTGTACTCTTTCATCTCAGCTCTTGATGATACTGACGAGTCTTGATCTAGATATAAGACTTGTTCCTTACTCAGTTTCAAAGTGTCTCATTCTCAGAGTAAATAGGCATCATTGCCTAAAAGAAAGTTAACTGACTTCACTAGGCATTGTGATGTTCAGGGGCAAACATCACAAAATGTAATTTAATGCCTGCCCGTGAGAGAAGTATTTATCAGGAGAATGTGGTGGCATTTTTGCCTCCCAGTAAGTCAGGACAGTTTGGGTGTAAGGAGGTTTGTATAAGTAATTCAGTGGGAATTGCAGCATATTGTTTAAGAAGGCAGTGGCATCTGCTTTTAATGGATGTGTAACACATCCGTTTTGCATCTGTAATGGTTGGTGACTTGTCCACCTCCTGCTTTGGGGAGACTGAGGCATCCTTGAGGCAGGGACAAGCCTTTCTCCTCTTTGAAACCCCAGTGCCTGCACATCATGAACCTTCTGTCAGGGTTTGTCAGAGGAACAAACCATGGGACGCTTTTTGGTAGAAAGTGCTTGGAGGTTCTGCCTCTATTTTTGTTGGGTTGGGGGAGAGGGGACCTTAAAATGTGTACAGTAAACAAATATCTTAAAGGGAATCATTTTTATAGGAAGCACTTTTTAAATTTTCTAAGTTGCACACTTTTCTTGGTCCAGTCTTGTTGAAGTGCTGTTTTATTTCTGTTTCTAAACTAGGATTAACTTTCTACAATTGTGATAATAGCATTTTTTGTAACTTGACATCTGCACAGAAAAATAGGAGAAATTCTTCATGTTTGATTCTCGTATGAATGGGCTACTATACTATAAATAAGTTTTTGCTAAATGTGGGTATTTCTGTTCCTTTTTGTAAATATGTGACATTCCTGATTGAGTTGGCATTTTTCATCAGGCAGGACCTGGTGGCACTTCCACTTCCACCCTCTGGCAAGTTACTCCTACCAGTGGATTCATGGAGTAACCTGAAATGTTTCATAGTTTTCTAAATGTACAAATTCTTATAGGCTAGACTTAAATTTATTAAATCCAATACTTCTATCAAACTCAGTTTTTTATAACTAATAGCTTTTTCTTTTTTCAATTTTTATTCTTCTCCCCTAATAGCTTTTTTTTCTTTTTTTTTTTTTTGAGACGGAGTCTCACTCTTGTCACCCAGGCTGGAGTGCAGTGGCGCAATCTCTGCTCACTGCAATCTCCACCTCCCGGGTTCAAGCGATTCTTCTGCCTCAGCCTCCTGATTAGCTGGGATTACAGGTGCCCGCCACTACACCTGGCTAATTTTTGTACTTTTTTTTTTTTTTTTCTATTTTCTTCCTTTTTGCTCTTGGCATGAAGATGATCTTATTGCATTTTTCTTTTAATTTTTTTTCTTCTAATTTTTGTACTTTTAGTGGAGATGGGATTTTGCCATGTTGGCCAGGCCAGGCTGGTCTCGAATCCCCTATACCTTTTTTTTTTTTTTTTTTTTGAGATGGAATCTCGCTCTGTCACCAGGCCAGAGTGCAGTGGTGCAGTCTCGGCTCAGTGCAACCTCTGTGCCCTAGGTTCAAGCGATTTTCCTGCCTTAGCCTCTTGAGTAGCTTTTTCAAAAATCTCCCCAGTAGAGAAAAATTTGGAAAAGACAGAAAACTAAAAAGGAAGAAAAAAGATCCCTACTAGATACACTTCTTAAATACAACCACAATTAACATTTTGAACTATTTTCTATCAGCGTTTTTAAGGCATATTTTGGTGGTTTTTTTTACATAGTTGAGATTGTATTGTTTATACAGTTTTATATGCTACTTTTTTCATTTAACTTTGTAACTTAAATATTTCTCCATGTTATTATAAGCTTTTCATAAACATTAGTATACTCTTTTATAATTAATGTTTGTGGCTATTTCTTGGCATTGTTAATTTCTTATCCTAGCCTTTGGGCACAATTCCTTTGCTCAAAAACGAGAGTGGCTGGCATGATGGCTCACGCCTGTAATCCCAGTACTTTGGGAGGCCAATGTAGGAGGATTGCTTGAGTTCAGAACTTTAAGATGAGCCTGGGCTCATGGTGAGACCCCATCTATACAAAAAATTTTTTTAAATTAGCTGACCATGGTGGCACACATCTGTAATCCTAGCTACTTGACAGGCTGAGGTGAGAAAATCATCTGAGTTAAGGAATTTGAGGCTGCAGTGAGCCAGGAGTATGCTATTGCATTCCAGCCTGAGGGACAGAGCAAGACCCTGCCTCAAAAAAAAAAAAAAAAAAAAAAAAGAAAATCAGGCCAGACATGGTGACTCAGGCCTGTAATCACAGCACTTTGGGAGGCCGAGGCAGGCAAATCACCTGAGATCAGGAGTTTGAGACCAGCCTGGCCAACATGGTGAAACCCCGTCTCTACTAAAAATACAAAAATTAGCCAGGTGTGGTGGCAGGTACCTGTAATCCCAGCTACTTGGGGGTCTGAGGCAGGAGAATCGCTTGAACCCACGAGTTGGAGGTTGCAGTGAGCTGAGATGTCACCATTGCACTCCAGCCTGGGTAACAGAGTGAGACTCCATCTCAAAAAAAAAAAAGAAATCAGAGTGAAGTGAATGAGACACTCCACTGTGTTTTCTTTCTTTCTTTTTTTTTTTTTTAATATGTGGTAGTACTCATTCAGTGACACACCTCTAAATATTTACATGTTTGTTGAAATGTTGGGTAGGGATGACAAACTCTGGAGGCAGAGAGCTTCCTGTGCTGGAGTGGAAGGCAGCTGTGTGAGTTCCAGAGTGGGACAGGGTGTGAAGTTTAAAGAAGTCCGCTGGTGCTGGAGTGGAACAGGGTGCAAGGTTTAAGGAAGCCCACTGGTGCTGGAGTAGTTCCACATTGGCTTTATTTTTTTTTTTTAACCTGTCTTTGTGTCAAAATGATAGTTCATGTTCCTCTTGTTAAAACATGTAGTTTGAGTACTGTGTTTTTGATGTCCAAGGAAAATTTAAAACCTGTAGCATGAATAATGTATGTTTTTCATTTGAAATCTTGTGAATGTAGTAAATGTGTTGCTCTTAAGAGACTGTGAAGTTCCTATTTTAAGTTCTTTTTTTTAAAGCTGTTCTTTAATACATTAATTGGTGCTGTGTAAAGGAAATGGGTAGGGTGTGTTGTGTAGTGTTTTAAGCAGGCACTTTTCTCTCAGAGAGTTTTCAAACCTGTTTACATAAAGGCCTAGGACAGGAAGGAGATCCAGACATAAGCCACCAGCCTCATTCTAAGTCTCTTCTCTTTCCAACCCTGGATTTTTTTGTATTTAATATAGTTTCTCTTAGCTTTATTTTTCTTATAAAAGTAATATATCACTATAAAAAAATTAAACACTACAGGAAAATATTAAGAAGAAAAACATTTCCATTGGAAAGTTTTTTCCCCATAAAAACAGAACCCAAAAAGGTAAGTGGTTAAAATTTCACCAGCAATTAATCATGTTGAGAATAAGGCCAGGTGAGGTGGCTCATGCCTGTAATGCCAGTACTTTGGGAGGCTGAGGTGGGCGGATCACCTGAGGTTGGGAGTTCGAGATCAGCCTGGCCAACATGGTGAAACCCCATCTCTCCTAAAAATAAAAAATTAGCCAAGTATGGTGGCATGTGCCTGTAATCCCACCTACTCAGGAAGCTGAGGCAAGATAATCACTTGAACCAGTTACTTGGGAGACGGAGGTTGCAGTGAGCCGAGATTGCACCATTGCACTCAAGCCTGGGTGACAAGAGTGAAACTCTGTCTAGAAAAGAAATATATATATATATATATAGAGAGAGAGAGAGAGAGAGACACTACAACAGTGAGGGCATGTGCTAGAAATCAGTGCACTAAGGATATGGACGATATCAATGTTTAACACTCTTAATGTGTGAACACCAGTGTGAACTTTTCAGATACTTTCACCCTGAGTATCTACATTCTTAGCACCTCAGTCCTACTCTTTGCTAGTCATTGGCTTCCTGATACCCCTTCAGTACAGGTTGAGTATCCCTAATCCAAAAATTCCAAATCCAAAATGCTCCAAAATCCAAAAGTTTTTGAATGCTGACATGATGCCACAGTGGAAAATTCCACGTGAGTACTTAACACAAACTTTGTTTCATGTGCAAAATTATGGAAAACATTGCCTAAAATTACCATCAGGCTGTGTATATAAGGTGTATATGAAACTGGTGTTATGATGTATATGTTTTTATTTATTTATTTATTTTTATTTTTTGAGGAGTTTTGCTCTCGTTGCCCAGGCTGGAGTGCAGTGGCGTGATCTTGGCTCACCCCTGCCTCCTGGGTTCAAGTGATTCTCTTGATTCAGCTTCCCGAGTAATTATACACATGTACCACCACTCCTGGCTAACCTTGTATTTTTAGCAGAGATGGGATTTCTCCATGTTGGTCAGGCTGGTCTCAAACGCCCAACCTCAGGTGATCCACCTGCCTCAGTCAGCCTCCCAGAGTGCTGGGATTAAAGGTGTGAGCCACCATGCCTGGCAAATTTTTTTTGTTTTTGTTTTTGTTTTTGTTATATGGATGAAAGGTTTCTGTGTTGCCAAAGCTGGTCTTGAACACCTAGCCTCACCTCATGCTCCAGGACAACAGGCCTGAGCCACCGTGGCTCCCTGCCTGGCTAATTTGTAAGTTTTTTGTAGAGGTGGGGTCTTGCTGTGTTGCCCAGGATAGTCTCAAACTCCTGGGCCCAAGCAGTCCTCCCACTTTGGCCTTCCAAAACCCTGGGATTACAGGTGGGAATACAGCCCTCATTTCAGAGAAGATCCCACCCCATACCCTGCGGGAAGGAATGGTGACATCATGAAGCCTCGTTAAAACCCACAAGGACTGTATAGAGCGTCAGGATACCTGAACATGTAGAGGTTCCTGGAGGGTGATGCACCCAGAGAGGGGATGGAAGCTGCACCTCTTACCCCATATCTTGGCCTACGCATCTCTTCATCTGTATCCTTTGTAATATCCTTTATGATAAACCTGGCAGCCCGAGTACGGTGGGTTATAATCCCAGCATTTTGTGAGGCTGAGTTAGAAGGATTGCTTGAGCCCAGGAGTTCAAGACCAGCCTGGGCATTATAGTGAGACTCCTTCTGTACTAGAAAAAAAAAAAGCCAGGAATGGTGGCGCATGCCTACAGTCCCAGCTGTTCAGTTTGCACTCTAGCCTGGTTTACAGAGCAAGACCCTGACTCGAAAAAAAGACTGGTAAACATGTTTCTCTGAGTTCCGTGAGCCACTCCAGCAAATTAAACCCAAAGAGAGCGTTGTGGGAACTCCAACTTGAAGCTGGTTCGTCAGAAGTTCTGGAGACCCAGACTTTCTACTGGTGTTGGGGGTGGGGCCAAGTCTTGGGGACTGAGCCCTCAACCTGCAGGGTCTGATATTATTTCCAGACAGATGGTGTCGGAAGTGAATTAGAGGACACCTAGTTGGTGTTCACTGCAGAATTGATTGCTTGCTTCTGGCAGGGAAAAATCTATACATTTGGACACAAAAGTGTTCTGTGTTGGCATTGTGTTAGTGTGAAATCTAGAGGAAAAACACAGTTTGGGAGTTTTTCTGAAACAGAAAGTTTAATGAATTTTGCCTTTTGTTGGAAATTCATGGTGCTTCAAATAAAAAGTAGCACTGAGACAAAGTATCTCTCAGCAAGCAATTTTTACTTCCTGGACTGCAGGAAGGGTACTCTCGCTAGCCATCTTGTCATGAGAGTACAACGAACAAAGGAAAAGCAGACATATTCATCCCTTATGCATTTGGGGTCCTTACTACTGTGTCTGATCTCCGTTGGCTGGAGCCAGACCTCACAATCTAAACTAAAACCCGATTGGCTAACAACTTAAAACTTTTCCAAACAGGTAAAAGCAATAGTGAGCTGGGCACGTCCAGCACAGATATCTTGGTTAAAGTACAAGGACATAGAATGTACTACGTGCCTGTAAGCATGGCATGTCTAACAGCTACACAGGATAGGGCTTCACAAAGTTATTAGCACACTTATGATTTATTCTTTGATAAGGGAAACTTTAAAGGGGAACTTTTCTACTTCCCACACCTTTAGACTTGGGTCCCATCCTCAAGATACCTCATTATATATATGCATCTATTCCAAAATACAAAAAAAAAAAAAAAAAATCTGCAATCTGAAACACCTCCAGTCCCAAGCATTTCCAATGAGGGATACTTAACTTGTTTTTCCCCTTGCTTTCCACACACCTAAACTACCTGCCCCAACAAAACATTTTCCTGCCCCTACCCGTCACCACACATACCCAGTAGTCCATTGGCAGGTCACAGAAAAATGAGGTACACATATGATGGTCACGAGAAGGATTGGGCAATAGCACTGGATATATGAGAGGGAGAAAAACCCACAAAACTTGTTTCAAAATTCAAAACATGAAACTGCAGGAAAATATAAGTCTGCTTGACATACAAACTAATGGCAACAGGCTCTCTCCCTGTCTGTCAGATGGAAAAACACGAAAGGTTGTTTCGTTCTGGTTGGGAAAAGTTGAATCCTAGAGGCCTGGGGCTGGGCCCATAAATGTTAATAACAGAGCTGAGGTTACTGAAAGGCTGGGAGGAAGTCCTACTGAACTATTTCATCTTAAATTGGAGGAGGGTTAATCTGGCAAAGGAAAGTTTAGCAATTTGCTTGATGGGGAGTTACATGAGATGGTGGTTCTTCCCTTGTAGGAGTGTGTTCATTACCTAGTCCTAACCCAAGAATTTTGAGAACTCTTGCTATAGCTATCCCATGCTCAGAAACCTCCGATAGAAATTGTGGTAAGGGTTTGTATTAGTTTTTTCTCACGCTGTTGTGAAGGAATGTCCAAGACTGATAATTTATAAAGAAGAGGTTTAATTGACACAATTCCACATGGCTGGGAAGGCCTCAGGAAACTTACAATTGTGGCAGAAGGCACCTCTTCACAGGGCAGCAGGAGAGATGCCAGATGCTTATAAAACCATCAGATCTCTTGCTTATACCCATTACTGGAGATAGAAAAACAAAAAAAAAACAAAAAACCATCAGATCTCATGAGAACTCAGTCACTATCATGAGAACAGCATGGAGGAAACCGCCCCCATGATTCAGTCACCTCCTACCGGGTCCCTCACATGACATGGAGATTATGGGGATTACAATTCAAGATGTGATTTGGGTGGGGACACAGCCAAACCATATCAGGGCTGTTCCAGCATGTCTGTGTTACCCTGTCCTGGAGCAACTCCAGGCAGTAGGGAGGATTTTGAGAGGGTCTGATGTGCCTCTGAGGCAACTGTTTTCTAAATACTGGCTTATACTTGGCAGACTTCAGGACTTCCACCCCTCTGATAGATGCAGAAAGCAGATCCCTCTGGAACAGACTCCAGTAATGGAAGTAAATGTACATCCAGGGGAGATTGGCCAGATTAAGTATGGCACTCCTAACTAAGCCATTAAAAAGGATAGTGGGCCAGTTGCTATGGCTAAGGTCTGCAATCTTAGCGCTTTGGGAGGCTGAGGCTAGAGAATCACTGGAGGACAGGAGTTTGAGACCAGCTTCAGCGATACAGTGAGACCTCTATCTCTACCAAAAAAAAAAAAAAAAATAAGTTTAAAAGGGTAGGATAGAGGTTTCTTGATCTTTCCAAGAGGGAGAGTAAGAGTAGCCACATTCTTCCTTTTTTTTTTTTTTTCTTGAGAGAGAGTCTCATTCTGATGCTGAGACTAGAGTGTAGTGGCACGATCTCTGCTCACTGCAACTTCCCCCTCCTGGTTCAAGCAATTCTCCTGCCTCAGCCTCCCAAGTAGCTGAGATTACAGGTGCTCACCACCACGCCTAATTTTGTATTTTTCACAGAGACAGGATTTCACCATATTGGCCAGGCTGGTCTCAAGTTCCTGAACTCAAGTGATCTGCCCACCTTGGCCTCTTAAAGTGCTGGGATTACAGGCATGAGTCACCACACCTGGCCAAAAATTTTATTTTTAAAATTGTAATAGAGACAGGGTCTTGCCATGTTGCCCAGACTGGTCTTGAACACCTGGGTTAAGGCAGTCCTCCTGCCTTGGCCTCCCATAGTGCTGAGATTATAGCTAGGTATGCACCACCACACCCGGCTTTATGTTTATTTTTCCTATTTTTTTTGTTTGTTTCTGTTTTTTGTTTGCCCCTCCTTCCTTCCTTCCTTCCTTCCTTCCTTCCTTCCTTCCTTCCTTCCATCCTTCCTTTCCTTCCTTCCTTCCTTTCTTTTCTCTTTTCTTTCGAGATAGAGTCTTGCTCTTGTCGTCCAGGCTGGAGTGCAATGGCACGATCTGGGTTCACTGCAGCCTCTGCCTCCTCCGCCTCCCGGGTTCAAGTGATTCTCCTGCTTCAGCCTCCTAAGTAGCTGGGATCACAGGCAACCACCACCACGTCCAGCTGATTTTTGTGTTTTTAGCAGAGATGGGGATTCCACAATCTTGGCCAGGCGTGGGATTACAGGTGGGAGGCATCGCGCCTGGCAGGAGGCTTTCTTATTTAGGTATCGCCAACACCTAGGGCAGTGCCTGGCATATAGTAGGTAATGAATGGAGGATTTGATGAGCGCATGCTTCATGATGTAGTGCCGCTGGAAGTGGAGTCAGAGGGCCGCCTGCTGCTGCGGCGGAATTCCCGTGTGGCCTTCTCCCTCTACGGCCTTAGTGTACCCTCGCAGTTTGGATCCTCTGGCCGGCGCTGGGGTGGAGCCGGCGGGGCCATCGTGCCGCCCGTGGCCGCCGGGGGCGCTGGTGCCCTCCCGCCCTGCCCACTTTCCAGCCGGTCGGCCCCCGGCTAGAGAAGGCTGAGCCCGCGGTGTTCGACCCAGTCGCCAGGCGCCGGAGCCGGCTCCGCAGTGCGCCATGGCTTGCTACATCTACCAGCTGCCCTCCTGGGTGCTGGACGACCTGTGCCGCAACATGGACACGCTCAGCGAGTGGGACTGGATGGAGTTCGGTGAGTGCAGCCCGGGGCGGGGAGGGTCCAGGGCGACCGGTGCCCCCAGCGATTCCCGCCTGGAGCCGGCGGCCAAGCCCCCTTGGGCACCTGGGTTAAGCGGGTCCCGATCCGAGTGGTCTCTGAGGACGTCTATCGGGAGCTCTGTCGCCGAGCAGGGTCCGCTGCCACTGCGCCCTGAGTCCAGAGAACGGTCGGTGCGGGAGCCCTCCTGTCACCGCTGCTGGCTCGGCGACGGCCCCAGGTCGTCCATTCAGCCCACGACGGCCCGCGAAGTGTCAGCCTCGACCTCGTCCTGCAGACAGCGCGGGCAAGTGCGCGGGGACTTGGTGGCCGAGCCGCAGAGGGACTCCCACCAGGGCCCCGGGGACCCACGTTGCTGTCACTCCCTGATGTGTGTGTGTGTGTGTGTGTGTGTGTTTAGTTTTAGTGTATATTAGAAGGATCTATTATTTAACACACACATATATGTGTGTGTTAGTTTTAGTGTATATTAGAAGGATCTATTATTTAACACATGTGTGTGTGTTTAGTTTTAGTGTATATTAGAAGGATCTATTATTTAACACACGTGTGTGTGTGTGTGTGTGTGTGTTTAGTTTTAGTGTATATTAGAAGGATCTATTATTTAACACACACATATGTATATTATATATATATACATACATATATATACATACGTATACATATATATATACATACGTATGTGTGTGTATATATATATATATATATATATATAGACACATAATTTTGAAACAGAGTGGCTCTGTTGCCCAGGCTGGAGTGCAATGGCACAAACTTGGCTCACTGCAACTTCCACCTCTTGGGTTCAAGCGATTCTCCTGCCTCAGCCTCCTGAGTAGCTGGGATTACAAGTGTGTGCCTCCACGCCTGACTAATTTTTGTAGTTTTAGTAGAGACAGCGTTTCACCATGTTGGCTAGGCTGGTCTCAAACTCCTGACCTCAGGTGATCCGCCCACTTCAGCCTCCCAAAGTGCTGGGATTATAGGCGTGAGCCACCATGCCTGGCCTTATTGTCACCTTTTTGATAAGTGGCATTTTACCGTGCTTTGATTTGCATTTCCCTAATGACTAGTGCTGGGAAGCATCTTTTCCTGTGCTTATTGGCCATTTGCACATCTTTTGTTTTTTTGAGACAGAGTCTTCTGTTGCCCACGCTGAAGTACAGTGGCATGATCTCGGCTCACTGCAACTTCCACCTCCTGGGTTCAAGCAGTTCTCCTGTCATAGCCTCCTGAGTAGCTGGGATTACAGGCGCATGCCACCACGCCTGGCTAATTTTGGTATTTTTAGTAGAGACGGGGTTTCACCATGTTGGTCAGGCTGGTCTCAAACTCCTGACCTCAGGTGATCCACCCGCCTTGGCCTCCCAAAGTGCTGGGATTACAGGTGTGAGCCACTGTGCCCTGCTGCACATCTTTGGAGAATACCTGTTCGAGCCTTCCCACTGAGATGAAAATGTTCTGTACGCCTTGCCAGGCCTGTCAGGTCTGACACATCTGCCCGGTGCTGGCCTCTCTGACCTCCTCTCCTTCCACACCCACTGTCACTCCCCGGCTTCAGCCACACTGATGTCCCTGGGCCAGACACAGGGCCTCTGCATGTATTGTTCCCTCCACTTGGGACGTTCTTCCCCCTGTGTTACCCAGGGCTGGCTTTCTAGTCTATTAGTTTCCTCCTGCTATAGTTACAGATTACTACAAAGTTTGTGGCCTGTAACCCCACAAGTTTATTATCTCAGCATTCTGGAGGTCAGAGTCCTAACTCAGGGCAGCTCTAGGGGGGAGTTGGTCTCCTTGCCTTGACCGGCTTCCTGAGGCCTGAGCATCCTGTCGCTTGTGGCCCTTTCCTCCATCTTCAAGGCCACTGGTGTAGTATCATCACGTCTGTCTCTGTGAACCCCGCTTCTGCCGTTATCTCTTCTCTGAATCTGATGTTCCTGCCTCCTCCTTACAGGCACCCTGGTAATTACCTTGGCCAGACCCAGAGAATCCAGGATAATCTCATCTCAGAATCCTTAGTTTAATCTAATCTGCAGAGTCCCTTTTGCCACATAAGGTACCATATTCACAGGTCTCAGGGCTTAGGATGTGAATGTTTTCCAAGGGTATTATTTGGTCTGTCATAATCTTTCAGGTAAGCTCCCATGGCACCTCCTTTGAAATGAAGAGGCCTTTCCTGGCCCCTATTCCTCTCTAGCCCATCACCGTGTTTCATTTTCCTCATTCCACTTCACAGCTTTTGATGTCACCTCGTTTCTTAATTGTTTCCACCTGTCTCCCTATGGAGTGGAAGCACCCATGTGGGCAGGGGCCTTACCTGTCTAGTTTTTCACTCCTGTATTCCCAGAGCCTGGGACAGTGCCTGGCTAGAGGGCAGGTGCCAGAGTGAATGATGAGCTGCCAGGCCTCGGTGTGGTGAGGATGTGGGCTGCCCACTCTCAGCCACTGGAGCTGGCTTGGAGTCTTCGGTCAGCCCGCTTCCCACATTGGATCAGAGGCTGTGGGGCTGGAGCCCGCTGTGCGCCCAGCCCACTGCTCTGCGCCCAGTCCCAGTGCTCCGGTTCCCTCTTTAGCCAAATGAACAAGTGACTCTGATTGTCCCTTCAGTCCTAAAAAGTCTGGGGATCATTTTAGAAAGAAGATCGTCCTTCGGAGCTGATGGTGGTACTGGGAGAGAGTAGAGAGAACACTACAGTGATTCAGAAGATTCTGCAGCCACAGACAGGCACTCGCTCTTTCGGACCCGACCCTTGTTGGCCGATAATCTGGCCACCCCTGGTTCTTGTCCTGTGATGGCAGCTGCCTCTGTTGGGATTTGCCTTAGCCTGTGTAAAATGGGCTTCCTACAACTTCAGCCCCAGGCATGTGCAGATGGGCTTCACGCAGGGGCTCCTCTGTGACCACTCCCTGTCTCGTTCACTCATGCATGTACCAGCCTCTGTGCACAGCCCTGCTTTGCCCCTGCCTGGCTGTGTGACGTCAGTCAGGTGACTGCCTCTCTCTGAGCCTTTAGTTTCCTCATCCATGAAGCACCTTCACAGAGTTGCTGAGAGGCTTAGGAGACTCAGCTGGTTGTAAAGGGTCAAGTTAGGGCTTTCCTCATCCCCCACTCAGGGAGGGGTGTGGTTAGTCTGGAGAAAGGGCATTTGATTCTAAGATGGGGCATTTCAGGAGGCTGTGCCATCTCTGCTCTGGGGGACTTTGAAGATAGGCAGGGTTTTCTACTGCCTCGGGTGAACTCCTGCAGGATTCAGGAGCTCAAGAATGATAGTCCCTGTACTGTTAACCACTGGGGATAAAAACGTTTTCAGTCCGGATGCCATGGCTCACACCTGTCATTTCAGCACTTTGGGAGGCTGAGGTGGGAAAATCTCTTGAAGTCAGGAGTTTGAGACCAGCCTGGGCAAGGTAGTGAGACCCTGTCTCTACTAAAAATAAAAAATAGGCTGAATGTGATGGCTTACGCCTGTAGTCCCAACACTTTGGGAGGCTTAGGTGGGCAGATCACTTGAGGTCAGGAGTTCGAGACTAGCTTGGCCAATATGGTGAAACTCCATCTCTACTAAAAATACAAAAATTGGCTGAGTGCGATGGCTCATACCTGTAATCCCAGTACTTTGGAAGGACGAGGTGGGAGGATTGACTGAGCTCAGGAGTTTAAGACCAGCCTGGGCAACATGGTGAAACCCTGTCTCTACTAAAATACTAAAAAAAAAAAAAAAAAAAAAAAAAAATTAGCCAGAAGTGGCGGTGTGCACCTGTAGTCCCAGCTACTCGGGAGGCTGAGGCAGGAGAATTGCAAGAACCTGGGAGGTGGAGGTTGCAGTGAGCCAAGATCGCACTACTGTGCTTCAGCCTGGGCAACAGGACGAAACTCCATCTCAAAAAATAAAAATAAAAATTAGCTGAGACTACAGGAGTGGTGGTGCACGCCTGTAGTTCCAGCTACTCAGGAGGCTGATGCAGGAGAATCACTTGAACCCAGAAGACGGAGGTTGCAGCGAGCCCAGATCGCGCCACTGCACTCCACCCTTGGCAACATAGAGCCATTCTGTCTCAAATAATAAAATAATAAATAAAAATAAAAAAACAAGCTTTCTTTTTTTGAGACAGAGTACCGCTCTGTCACCCAGGCTGGAGTGCAGTGGTGCAATCTCAGCTCGTGGCAACCTCCGCCTCCCGGGTTCAAGCAATTCTCCTGCCTCAGCCTCCTGAGTAGTTGGGACTACAGGTGCATGCCAGCATGCCTGGCTAATTTTTGTATTTTTAGTAGAGATGGGCTGGGAATGGTGGCTCATGCCTGTAATCCAAGCACTTTGGGAGGCTAAGGCAGGTGGATCACAAGATCAGGAGTTTGAGACCAGCCTGACCAACAAGGTGAAACCCCATTTCTACAAAATAAAAAATTAGCCAGGCATGGTGGTGTGTGCCTATAATCCCAGCTACTCAGGAGGCTGAGGCAGGAGAATTGCTTGAACCCAGGAGGTGGAGGTTGCAGTGAGCCGAGATCGCGCTACTGCACTCTAGACTGAGCAACAGAGCGAGACTTCGTCTCAAAAAAAAAAAAAAAAGTAGAGACAGGGTTTTGTCATGTTGGCCAGGCTGGTCTCGAACTCCTGGCCTCAAGTGATCTGCCTGCGTCGTTCTCCCAAAGTGCTAAGATTACAGGCATGAGCCACTGTATCTGGCCACGAAACTAGTTTTCATAGAGTGTAGATAGTTTAACACAGCTAACACTTATATCATGTTTATTGTGTATCAAACACTGTTTGAAGTGCTTCTGTACATATAACTCATTTAATCCTTGCAACAATCTCTGAGGCAGGTGCTACTGTTATTCTTGTTTGACAGATGAAGAAACTGAGGTTCAGGGAGAGATGACCAGGCCTTCTCTAAACACACACCAAGTAAGCAGCAGAGACAGGATTTGAACCCAGGCCCTGAATCCCAAGATCTGGCCTCTGAACAACCACTACTGTCCTGCTGACCTTTGTACATGTTTTCATATCTGTAGAAAAAGTCTGGAAGATTAGACACCAAAATATAACTGGTGGTTTCCTTGGGGTCCTCCAAGTGGGATGATCATGGGGACTTTGATTTTGTTTCCCAAATGTTCTACGATGACCAGGTATTATTACCTGTCCGTGTTGAGAAAAAGCTGTGGACTTAGCAGGAGGCCTCGGTAGTGACTCATCCCCTTAAGATCTCTATCGTGCCCTGACCCTGTTTAAAGAGTCTGGTTGAGGCTGGGTACAGTGGCTCACACCTGTAATCCCAGCACTTTGAGAGGCCAAGGAGAGCGGATCACTTGAGGTCAGGAGTTCGAGACCAGCCTGGCCAACATGGTGAAACTCTGTCTACTAAAAATACCAAAAAATTAGCTGAGAGTGGTGGCACATGCCTGTAGCCCCAGCTACTTGGGAGGCTGAGGCAGGAGAATCACTTGAACCTGGGAGGTGTAGGCTGCAGTGAACCGAGATCATGTCATTACACTCCAGCCTGGGCAACAGAGCAACACTCCGTCTCAAAAAGAATGAATAAAAGGGTCTAGTTAAATGCTGATTGGTCAACACCTTAAGATATGGCACTGTCATGGAACAAAAATGTCTAAACTGGAAGGCACCTTAGAGTTTAATTCCTCTTTCTCTGGTATTACCATCACGAGTAAGGAAAGTTCAGCCCACAGAGGGTCAGGCTGTGGCTGAGTTCCTGCCACCACCGGCCACCAGTGGTGGCCCTGGGCTTCTGTTTTCCCATCATATCATGCTGCCTTGCAAGGGGTGTGTGTGGATGAACACTGCTTTGTAGGGGGAGATGGTCCTTCCTTTTCCCTCTGTTCCCTTCTCTATTTTGCTGGAAGCAGTCCCTGACCCAGCTGACATCACTTCCCACTGACAGGCGTCTGGCCTGGAGTTTCCAGTGACGCAGCAATTTAGAGACTTTGCACCCTAATGGGGCACTTCTCCTGGAGGCTTTCTGTGTGTAGGAGGCTGTCACCAGGCCATTTCGTCCAAAGGGTAGGGGATTGTGCAATCTGGTTGCAGCACGCCCTGGCTCTGAAATCTTCTGTGGTCCCCCGCAACTCTCAGGATCCAGTCCAAACTCCAAAGCCTGGCATTTGCTTGAGGGTCTTTGTTGTGTGGTCCCGGGCTTCATCTCTTGCCTTTCCTTCTTGTACTTGGCCCATCTATGTTTATATTTTCTTTTTTTGTTTGTTTTTTTGAGATGGAGTCTCGCTCTGTCACCCAGGCTGGAGGACAATGGCACAATCTGAGTTCACTGCAACCTCTGTCTCCTGGGTTCAAGTGATTCTCCTGCCTCAGTTTCCCAAGTAGCTGGGAGTACAAGCATGTACCACCATGCCTGGCTAATTTTTGTATTTTTGGTAGAGATGGGTTTCACCATGTTGGCCAGGCTGGTCTCAAAATCCTGCCCTCAGTTGATCCACCCACTATAGCCTCCCAAAGTGTTGAGATTACAGGTGTGAGCCACCATGCCTGGTGTATTTATTTTTTATTTTTTATTTATTTATTTTTGTGAGCTATCACCCAGGTTGGAGTGCAATAACACAATCTTGGCTCGCTGAAACTTCCGGCCTTCCAGGTTCAAGTGATTCTCATGCCTCAGCCTCCTGAGTAGTTGGAACTACAGGCATGAGCCACCGTGCCTGGCCTCAATTTTTACTTTTTTATGAAGAGCTTGTAACAGCTTAGAAGATGCCTATGGTATTTTTTTTTTTTTTTTTGAGACAGAGTCTCCCTCTGTTGCCTAGGCTGGAGTGCAGTGGTACAATCTTGGCTCACTGCGACCTCCACTTCCTGGGTTCAAATGATTCTCCGGCCTCAGCCTTTGAAGTAGCTGGGATTACAGGTGTGTACCACCATGCCCAGCTAATTTTTATATTTTTAGTAGAGACAGGGTTTCGCCACGTTGGCCGGGCTGGTCTCGAGCTCCTGACTTCAGGTGATCTACTCGCCTCAGCCTCCCAAAGTGCTGGGATTACATTACAGGTGTGAGTCACTGTGCCCAGCCCCTGTGGTATAATGTTAATAAAGAAGACCAGGATGCAGAATCTCAGGTGAGGTGCGGTGGCTCACACCTGCAATCCCAGCACTTAAGGAGGCTGAGGCGGAAGGATTGCTTGAGGCAAGGAGTGCAAGACCAGCCTGGGCAACATAGTGAGAATCCATCTCTTAAAAAAGATATAAACCGTAACCTGCAGTGTGGCAAAAACTGCATCCAAATCCACATCTATGTAGAGGAGGTGATTTTTGGAAAGGGGAAGTACCCTAGTGGCCTTAGGAGGATTGTGGGATGCTGTGTAACTTTCCCCACATGTTGTCCATGGTTGTGTGTGTGTGTGTATGTGTGTGTGTGTGAACAACCATTAATTTTATGGTAAAACACAAAAAGAAAGAATGCATTATTTTTATTGTTACCAGTGGTAGCACCCTGCAAGTTTTGACCCGTAGTTCAGAAATGGCAAACTGTTTTTGTATCCATGGCCCTCTTGATCCTTGTAACAGTTCTCTGAAGACAATGTGGCATAGGTTTGTGTTTTTTCACTCAATCATTCATGTAGCATAGCTTTTTTTGTTTGTTTTTGGAGACCAGGTCTTGCTCTGTTGCCCAGGCTGGAGTGCGGTGACATCATCATGGCTTGCTGCAGCCTCCAACTCTTGGGCTCAAGTGATCCTCCCATTTCAGCCTCCTGAGTAGCTGAGACTATAGATGCATGCCACCATGCTTAGCTACTTTGTTTATTTTTTGTAAAGACAGGGTCTTGCTATGTTGCCCAGGCTGGTCTTGAACTCTTGAGCTCCAGCAGTCCCTCCTTGGCCTCCTAAAGTGTTGGATTTATAGGTGTGAGCCGCTGCACCCAGCCTCACATGCTTGTTGAGTTCCCCTGACCAGGACTGGGACTTAGCTGAGAGGAATGAGATGCCCGGGGCAAAATGTAAGGAGGCTCAGATGCTCAGGGTCCTTCGGTACCACCTGAAAGTCAGCGCCTCCTGCATTTTCCTTCCTTAGGTGCCTCGCCTGACTCACCCTTGTCCTGGCCCTGCCTCCACTCTGAGCCAGGCACTGTTCTCAATTCTGGGGCATAACAGTGAACCAAACAGGTAGTGCTCCCTGCCCCTACGGGCCTTCCATCTAGAAGGGGAGGCAGGCAGAGCTGGTACTCACCAAGACTCTCCCGGGCACGTTGACTGCCCCAGGCATAGCAGCAGCCAGTGCTCAAGGCCTGGACCCTGCTGTCCCGTGGTCTTTCTGCTAAGTCTTGTGTACTGGACCCCATGGGTGTCCAGCAGAGTCAGCATTGTAACTTGGGCCACCTGTGGACCTCAGCTTACCGTGGTGTTTCTAGTGTGGAGGGGGCATTTGGGGAGGATGTCCTGGAAAAACCCAGCTAGCAGCTAGCATGGGGACCTCTCCTGGAGGGACTGCCTCTTTAACTCTAAGCAGGGTCCTCTCCCTCCGTTCCAGCCTCCTACGTGATCACAGACCTGACCCAGCTGCGGAAGATCAAGTCCATGGAGCGGGTGCAGGGCGTGAGCATCACGAGGGAGCTGCTGTGGTGGTGGGGCATGCGGCAGGCTACAGTCCAGCAGCTCGTGGACCTCCTGTGCCGCCTGGAGCTCTACCGGGCTGCCCAGATCATCCTGAACTGTGAGTAACTCGGGGCCCTCCCTGGGTGGGGCCCAGCACGCTCCTGAGCAGTTTCCATCCGTGTGAGCTGTACTCTCTGGCCTTAACACTTTTTTCCTCTTTTAATTAAAAAAACTAATGAGTGAGTTTACTGTGCACATAAGAAACTGGTAATAGGCTGAGTGCTGTGGGTCACACTTGTAATCTCAGCACTTTGGGAGGCCAAGGTGGGCGAATCATCTGAGGTCAGGAATTCGAGACCAGCCTGACTAACATGGTAAAACTCCATCTCTACTAAAAGTACAAAATTAGCCAAATGTGGTGGTGCACACCTGTAATCCCAGCTACTCAGGAGGCTGAGGCAGGAAAATCACTTGAACCTGGGGGGCGGAGGTTGTAGTGAGCCGGGATTGCGCCACTACACTTCATCCTGGGTGACACGACCAAGACTCCATCTCTAAAAAAAAAAAAGAAACTGATAACAATGGTTACCTGTGGTGGCCAGAGAACACAGTATTGGAGGGAGACTTTACTGTAAATTGCTTCATACCTTTTAAATTTGGGCTGTTTAAAAAATAAATACATTACTTAATTTTAAAAACCTCAATAGCTAGAACAAAAATTCAAAAAAGCCTGCAGTAAAAATGATTCATATTGTCTTCTTTTCCCCACTTTACATCCCAAGAAGTAATGACTGGTAACAATTTCTGCTTTGTCTTACTAGAAATTTTCTCTGCATGAGCAAGGATATTATATACCTGCAATCCCTTTTTTAAAAACTTTTCTTTTTTTTAGACAGGGTGTTGGTCTGTTGCCCAGGCTGGAGAGCAGTAGTGTGATCAAAGCAAACTGCAGCTTTCATGTCCTGGGCTCAAGTTGATCCTCCTGCCTCAACTTCCTAATTGGGGCTAAAGGCACAGGCCACCATGCTTGACTCATTTTTCATTTTTTTTTGTAGAGATCGAGGCTGGTCTTGAACTCCTGGCCTCAAGTGATCCTCCTGTCTTGGCCTCCCAAAGTACTGGAATTGCAGGCATAAACCACCTCACCCTGCCTGCAACCCCCTTTTGATACAGATAGTAGCACATCATGTACTATTGTGAATTTTTTTTCACCTAGCAATAGACCTTGGGGACTGTTTCATATTGACAATTGACACATTCTTTCTAATAGCTACATTGTATTCCTTTGACAGATGTTCTATGATTTGTTTAGCTTGCCCCTACTGAGAGGTGTTTAGGTTCCTTCTAGCATTTTTTGGTTCTTTTTTTTTTTTTTTTTTGAGATGAAGTTTCTCTCTGTCACCCAGGCTGGAGTGCAGTGGTGTGATCTTGGTTCACCACAACCTCCACCTCCCATATTCAAGTGATTCTCCTGCCTCAGCCTCCTGAGCAGCTGGGATTACAGGCATCTGCCTAACTAGGCCCAGCTTTTTTTTTTTTCCATATGGAGTCTCTCTCTGTCACCCAGACTGGAGTGCAGTGGTGAGATCTTGGCTCACTGCAGCCTCCGCCTCCTGAGTTCAAGTGATTCTTCTGCCTCAGCTTCCTGAGTAGCTGGGACCACAGGTACCAGCCACCATGCCTGGCTAATTTTTGTATTTTTAGTAGAGACGGGGTTTCACTATGTTGGCCAAGCTCGTCTCAAACTCCTGACCTCAAATGATCCACGCACCCTGGCCTCCCAAAGTGCTGGGATTACAGGTGTGAGCCACTGTGCCTAGCCAACTTTTTGTATTTTTAGTAGAGATGGGGTTTCACTATATTGTCCAGGCTGGTCTTGAATTCCTGACATCAGGTGATTCACCCACCTTGACCTCCCAAAGTGCTGGGATTACAGGTGTGAGGACCATGCCCGGCCATTTTTCTCTTCTGTAGAGTGTCATGATACACTCCCTTGGACGTATAGAGCCTGTTTTGCACACATGTAAGTGTAGCCATTTTTTCACATTTTAAGTGTTGATATTGATATCAGTATTAATGAATTACTGTCCTCTGGGAGAATAGGATCACGTGTTGTGGGGACATATTTAGCTGGTAGTACCTCCCTACCTTGAATGGTGGCTGTGAAGTTGAAGAGCAGAATGTCAAGTACCTGGTGTTCAGCCGGTGTTCAGCAGAAGGCAGCGGGAAGAGGGGTCTGGCTACCCCCACCCCTCCTCATATCCCCAAAGAGACCCCCTCAGTGTGGGGCAGGGAGCCAGTCTTCTGCAGGTACTTAACTGAGCACCTGCCCGGTGCTGTCCTAAGTTCTGGAATATAGCACAGGCAAAGCAACTCTGCCCTCACAAGGGCATGGTCTTATGAAGAGACAGTTAACGCACAGGAAAACAAGTAATGAAGTGGGCAGGCAAGATACAGTGACCAGACAGGGGAGCCTCCTAGGACAGGGGGTCAAGGAAGGCCAGTGTGAGGACGTGAACCTGGAGGAATAGGAAGAAGATAGCCATGTGACGCGTTGGGTAAGAGCCCAGGAGACAGGGGCCAGCATGTGCAAGGTGCCTGGGGAGCCAGTGGTGGGAGCCCCAGACACCCAGGGAAGAGCTGTCCTCTCTGGGATTCCTGAGCTGGGAACCACCTGGTTGGACCAGGATACCAGGCTCATCACCTGCCTATCCCTCAGGTCTTCTGGAATCAAAGAGGGCTTCCAGGAGGAGGGACTGGGAGCAAGGACCTGAGGGTAGGGGCCTAGAGAGCACCACCCTCTGGGATAAACCAAGAGAGCAGGGGATGCTGGGGTGGCCCTGCAGGTGGAGAGATCTAGAACTTCAGCCCAGGCTGGGCTTTTGGGGGCATCATGGGGCAGACCACACCAGGCACAGGGAGGCCAGTGGGGCAGCTAGAGCATCTCCTTCCTTCAGCTGCTAAGCGTCTTTCCAGGCCTTCCTGTCTGGGGCAGGGAATGGGGCAATCTGGCTCCCAATGTGAGTGACGCTCCAGCATGACTCCCCTGTGTGCCCCCACATAGCGGCGGCTCCTGCTGAGTCACGGCCCTCCCCACCCTGCGGGCTTCTGCTGTCTCCGCCCCGGCCAGCCGCATAACCAAGCCCACCTTCCTCCTCAGAGTAGAGGGGTCAGCTGCCCAGGCCACAGCCTCCCCACTCCTGGAACCCACCCTAACCCCTCCCTGCCTGGTTCTCCTGAGCTGCCGCTGTTCCTCTCCTTACATTCCCCCTGCAAAAGTTGTCAGAATCAACATGGAGTCATTTTGTGTTAAAAAAAAAAAAAAAAAAAAAACACTTGGCTAGGTGTGGTGGCTCACACCTGTCATCCTAGCACTTTGGGAGGCCGAGGTGGGTGGATCATTTGAGGTCAGGAGTTCAAAACCAGCCAGAGCAACATGATGAAACCCTGTCTCTATTAAAAATAAAAAAAAATTAGCTGGATGAGGTGGCACACACCTGTAATCCCAGCTACTCAGGAGGCGGAGACAGGAGAATTGCTTGAACCTGGAGATGGAGGTTGCAGTGAGCCGAGAATGCACCACTGCACTCCAGCCAGGGTGACAGAGCAAGACTCTGTCTCAATAAAATAAAATAAAATAACCCTGACAAATAGAGCCGGGGAAGGCCATGAAGGAGGACTGTCATGCATAAATGCCCGACAATAACTGTCATGGATGACTCTATAAAAACCACAGCCTTACATAAAGACCATCACAGCCACACACAAAAAATACTTATGCATCTACATCTGTCCAGCAAATGCCTGTCTGACCCGGGAGACTAGTATCACCCTTGTTATCCAAGGACAATTACCTTAAAACAGTTACATCATCCTCCTCAGTTTTTCTTTGAAAAACCTTTCTGGATACACTTAGTTTACTATGGCACGTGTACTCATTCTGATGCCCTATTCCTGAGTAAGCAACATTTTCTTGTAGAGAGGCTCTCCTTGTTTGTTATTTAGGTTGACACCCTGAAGGCCAGATCCTCATTCTCGCCCGCCAGAGACGCCAGGTGGTTTCACAGTGCAGTGGTGGGCGGCAAGCCTGAGTTTCAGTTCAGGCTCAGCCTCGGTTGCATGGCTCTGGACAAGTCCCTTCCTTTCCCTGGGCCCTGGACCTCTTGAACCCATCTCTGTCCGGCTCAAGTGTAGTCAGGAGCAGGGGCGGGAGTTCCAGCCAAGTCCATGGTGGAGACAGGGGCCGGTGGGGCGGGGCTGCCACCAGACCCTGGTGTTGCCCCTGCAGCTCAGGCTCAGAGGTTGCAGGGGAGTCCCGATGCCGGAAAGCGAGAAGCACCAGGGCTTGAGACACAGCCTCTGGTTGGACACTCACCATTGACGTCAAAACCTGTTGACTAATCTCATACAGATTCTTAGCAATGTGAGGCCAACAAACAATAGAGTGCGAAATTTCCAGAAATACACTCATCTCAGTGTGACACCTTTTTAGCAGAACACTGAGCACTTTTGAGGTGCTAGCACTCACCAAGGGTCTGCTCAGAGGAGCCCCTTCTCTACCCAAGGAACCTGGCCAAGAATGGCCAAGGGGTGAAGGTCACACCCAAGCAGTCTGGATCCAGAGCCATCCTACTTAGCTTCTTTTTTTTGAGATGGAGTCTCTGTCACCAGGCTGGAGTGCAGTGGAATAATCTCGGCTCACTGTAACCTCCACCTCCTGGGTTCAAGCGATTCTCCTGCCTCAGTGTCCTGAGTAGCTGGGATTACAGGTGCCTGCCACCATACCCAGCTAATTTTTGTATTTTTAGTAGAGATGGAGTTTCACCATGTTGGTCAGGCTGGTCTCTAGCTCCTGGCCTCAGGTGATCCGCCCACCTCAGCCTCTCAAGTTCGAGGATTATAGGCGTGTGCCATGCCTCCCAGCCGTCCTGCTTAGCTTCCACATGGGAGCTTCAGCTGCACCAGTCACCTCTGAGTGCAGTCGTTTGGTGTCAAGGAAACACTAGTGATACTTTTGCCAGTTGGCCTCTGCTCTGCTTAGAACTTTACTCAAGATTGGTGGGACGAGATGGCTCGTGCCTATAATCCCAGCACTTTGGGAGGCCGAGGTGGATGGATCACCTGTGGTTGAGAGTTTGAGACAAACCTGACCAACATGGAGAAACCCCATCTCTACTAAAAATACAAAAAAATTGGTCGGGCATGGTTTCGCATGCCTGTAATCCCAGCTACTCAGAAGGCTGAGGCAGGAGAATTGCTTGAACCTGGGAGGCGAAGGTTGCAGAGTCTCAAAAAAAAAAAAAAAAAAAGAACTGTACTCAAGATCTGTGCTCTCCTGTTCTCACCGCCTCTACCCTCCTTTCTTGTTCCCATACCTCCTGTTTCTTCCTCTTAGCCCAGCTGATCAAAACTGCCTGAGGAAGAATGATTAAGGCTGGTTTCCACATCCACAAAATCCCTGCTGTTCTTCTGTTATGGGGTCTGGTGGTATGTTACTATTGGTTTGAATTCTCAGGCAAGTCACTTCCCCTTTTTGTATCTTTTTTTTTTTTTCATTAGAAAAAAAGTGCTGTAAATCCTTGCCACTTTTTGGAGGTGAATATAGAGAAGCATTTTAAATTTCTTATTCTATCTGGTCGAAGCCTCTTCCCTTCCCTAACTGCTTAATGTTTAACTCAGTTAAACATGCCTTTGCACTCACTTGCTTAGGATTGGTTATGAACTTGCTCATTGTCTGGCAAGTTTGGGAACCTGATCTCTGCCCACTGCTGTATTTATTTTATTTATCTATTTGTTTATTTATTCATTTATTTTTTGAGACAGAGTCTTGCTCTGTCGCCCAGAGTAGAATGCAATGGCGTAATCTCAGCTCACTGCAACCTCCACCTCACAGGTTCAAAGCGATTCGCTTGCCTCAGTCTCCCAAATAGCTGGGATTCCAGGCATGCTCCACCACGCCCAGCTAATTTTTGTGTTTTTAGTAAAGACAGCGTTTCACCATGTTGGCCAGCCTGGTTTCGAACTCCTGACCTCAGGTGATCCCACCTCAGCCTCCCAAAGTGTTGGGATTACAGGCAGAGCCACCATGCCTGACCCTTTATTTGTTGTTGTTGTTGTTATTGCCATAGTAGTTCAAACAGATGCCCACTATTTTTTTTTTTTTTGAGATGGAGTCTCGCTCTGTTGCCCATGCTGGAGTGCAGTGGCACGATCTCGGCTCACTACAACCTCTGCCTCCCAGGTTCAATAAATTCTCCTGTCTCAGCCTCTTGAGCAGCTGGGACTACAGGTGTGCACCAACAAGCCCAGTTAATTTTTTGTGTTTTTACTAGAGAACGGGTTTCCCTATATTGGCCAGGCTGATCTGGAACTCCTGACCTTGTGATCCACCCACCTTGGCCTCCCAAATTGCTGGGATTACAGGCCTGAGCCACCTTGCCTGGCCAGATGCCCCCACCTCTTTAAGGGCATTAACAGTAAATTTGAAGAAAACAGTACTTGAAAACCCCACATATTAAAAGTCCTGGACATGAAGTGGCTTCCTCAGGGACTGACCTCTCCAGGGGATGTGCCTGTATGTGACTGCGGCCTTTTGAAGGCCATGCTTGAACTCAGTGGTATGATTGGGGCCCACTGGGGGCCACGTTTGTGCAGTCTCTTGAAAGTGTGGACTGTGGTGGCATCTGGTCTGAACGGGTAGAGGACTGGGTCTGTGGGTCTTTGTTGCTTGATATTTCCTCAGCCGTAGTTGCCAAGGCCATAGTTATTTAATTTGTCAAACGCTGAATATTCTAAGAATTAGAATGAATCAGTACAAAAGGCTTAGAACAGAAAGCAGCTACCCATTCCTTGCCCTAGCAAATCTGCTGGCCAGAGTCAGCCCCTTTTTCCTCTTTTAGCCATCCATGTCTTGGTCCCCTGTATCAGCCTTCCAGGTTCACTGCTGTTAAAGGAGCACAGACCGCAGTGGCTAGGAGAAGACGGTGTTCATTTCCTTCTCCTGTGACTGCCAGGCTGCCCTGGGCTCACGTGGCAGCTCCGTGGTGTTGAGGCCCAGACTGTGTCTTCTTTATCATTCTGTCAGCATGGACACAAGGCTTCTCACATCTGAGATGGCCCCTCTGTGCCCCCACATGCACATCCCAGCCAGCAAGAAGGGGAAAAGAGGGAAAGGGTGGGCACGCTCCTCTTCTTTTAAGGACACGACCAGGAAGTTGCTCACCTACTTTCCGTCGCAAGCTATTGGCCAGAACCTGGTCACAGAACCACACCTGCTTCTGAGGGAGGCTGAGAAACGTAATCTTTAGCTGGAAGGTTATGTGTACAACTGAAGCTTCTAGTACTCTAGAAGAGGAGGAAATCAGTATTGGAGGGACAATTAGCAGTTTCTGCCACAGTTCCTTGTGGCCAAGCAGATATCCATAGACACGTGTCTTGACATGCATAAAATGTCTGCTTTCCACAAGGGAGACAGGCCTGGGGGCCTGATTAGCCACCTCCTTTAGGGCAAGTCTGGGATGTGTGGGTGATGTGTAGCCTTCTTTAATAGCCCCAATGACCCAGGGCCTCTCAACCAAAGAGAAGTTGTCTGTATCCCCTTCCCCCAGCACACCCAAATTCAATGGTGGAATTTGAACAGGAAGCCACAATAAAAACTCCCATTTTAGATGAGAAATACAAGGTAGTTTCTTGTCTATAGCAGTCATCAAAACAATTGTAAAACTCCATTCCCTGTTAAAGGAGTAAGTTCTTTGCTTGGCCCATCCTACAGACTTCGGTTCTCAGTGATCTGTGATTCTCAAAGCATCCTAAGCGTCAGTATTACCTGGGAACTTGTTAGGAATGCAAATTATTGGGCCCCACTTCATCTGCTGATTCAGAAACTTTATGGGTGAGGCCCAGCAGTCTGGCTTAAGCCCCACAGGTGATTCTGATGCACCTTGAGGTTTAAGAACCACTGCTCTGGCCAGGCACGCCTGTAATCCTAGCACTTTGGGAGGCCGAGGTGGTTGGATCACTTGAGGTCAGGAGTTCGAAACCAGCCTGGCCAACATGACGAAACCCTGTCTCTACTAAAATACAAAAATTAGGCAAGGTGTGGTGGCTCACGCCTATAATCCCAGCCATTTGGGAGGCTGAGGCAGGAGAATCGCTTGAACCTGGGAGGCGGAGGTTGCAGTGAGCCAAGATCACGCCACTGCACTCCAGCCTGGGTCAACACAATGACACTCTGTCTCAAAAATAAATAAAAATGAAAATACAAAAATTAGCCAGGCATGGCGGTGAGTGCCTGTAATCCCAGCTACTTGAGAGGCTGAGGAAAGAATCATTTGAACCCAGGAGGCAGAGGTTGCAGGGAGGTGGAGGTTGCAGTAAGCTGAGAACGTGCCACTGCACTCTAAGGAGACAGAGCAAGTCTCCGTCCGGGAAAAAAAAAACAAACAACAAACCACTGCTCTGATACCTGGTCCTCTGTGATTTCTGGCTGTTTTAGGAGGCAGGGGAAGTGGAGCTTCCATGTTCATTATTTTCTGTGGCCTTATCTGAAATGGAACTGGAGAGAATTTGCTTTCATTTAGTGCTACTTGGCTTTCACAAACCACCTCCTGCTGGTGTCGGTTTGGGGGCTTGAGTGGAGTTGTAGGAGTCAAGTCATCACCAGCTTTTATCAGATTCAGCTGTGGTTTCTTTGGCAACCCAATTCTGTCAAACTGTAAGCTTCTGCTCTCTTGGCTTCTAATCAGTTCTGCTGTGTAGTAATCACAGCCAAAGAACCAGCCTAGACACATCTTTTTTTTTTTTTTTTCTGAGATGGAGTTTCACACTTGTTTCCCAGGCTGGAGTGCAATAGTGCAATCTCAGCTCACTGCAACCTTCGCCTCCTGGATTCAAGCAATTATCCTGCCTGAGCCTCCTGAGTAGCTGGGATTACAGGTGTGTGCCACCACACCCGACTATTTTTGTATTTTTAGTAAAGACGGGGTTTCTCCCTGTTGGTCAGGCTGGTCTTGAACTCCCGACCTCACATGATCCACCCACCTCGGCCTCCCAAAGTGCTGGGATTACAGGCGTGAGCCACCAGGCCCGGCAAGACACATCTTAATTCTTAGCCCTGAAGTGTTCAGTCTGTTACTTCCTGGCTTCTGTGCTCAGTCTCCCCCCACTCATTCCCTAATTTAATGTGCTTACATGGCGCTTCCTTGAAGCCACCTAAGAGTAAGTTGGATGGAAAGGCAGCACTCTTGATTTGACTTTTGCCTTTGAACTCTCTGTATTTGGCAGAGAACCTCTTCTGAGGGTTAGTAGTAGAACTGAGAAAGGTAGAGCAGAGATTAGATTATTAGAAAGGTTGGTACCATGGTCTTCCCTGCTGCTGAGGCTGACTCTTGAGATCCCCCAAAATAGGGATTCTTAGTCGACTTGGGTTGTTAGCTACAGTCTGGGTCTTCGTTTTCTTTCTTACCTATTTTTTTTTTTTTTTAATAGAGACAGGGTCTTGCTGTGTTGCCCTGGCTGGAATGCAGTGGTGCAGTCACGGCTCACTGCTGTCTTGAACTCTTGGGCTCAAGCAGTCCTCTTGCCTCAGCCTCCCAAGTAGCTAGGACTATAGGTGCAAGTCACCATGCCCAGCTAATTTTTTTTTCAGATTTTGGAATTTTTGCATTATATCCTTAGTGGCTGAGCATCCCTAACTTGAAAATCCAATATCTGAAATGCTCCAATGAGCATTTCTTTTGAGTGTCATGTTGCTACTCACAAAGTTTTGGATTTTGAAGTATTTTGGATTCCAGGTTTTCAGATTAGGGCTATTCCACCTGTATCACTATTTTTAGTCCCTCTATAGGTTGGCTTTGCAGTGTTAACAAATATACTTACATTTCTTCCGTAAGCTATAGGCAATGTCTCCCAATGCCCCATTTTGTAAGAAGAAGCCCTTTTTTATCCTCTCCTATTCACTTTCACCTCCCATCTTCTGGCAAAGACTAGCTGAAAAATAGTCATCTGTGAATGTTGTGACCACTGAGCCTCCAGGGAAGAACTGGGTCTTGGAGGAAGATTCACTCTCTGGGTCAGACAGGAAAGGGAAATGCTGCCTTTGCATCCTAGTTGAAAGCTGCCTCATTGTGATGGGGAGAGTACTGCATGTACAGGGCATCTGCAGTGGCAGGTCATGGTCTAGAGTAGCATTTCCCACACCACGTGCCTCAGAAGAGTGGTCCAGCAAGATACCCTGCTGCAAACAAAAGGGTCCATAAATAACTAAACTCTGGAAACCACGCATACTTTATCACTCCTCCACCTTTGGAGATTTACAATACACACCAACCGTGAAGGCTGTAAGTCCTTCAGCAGAGAAACTTATTTAGGCCATTGTTTCCCATTCATATTTGACCATGGTACTCCTTTTCATTTGATCCTTACTAATATGAGATCAGTATACTTTGTGAGTCATTGCTCTGCCGAAATGGTGACCATGGTGACAGTGCTGGGCATCTCAGGGAAGCCCCATGGTGGAGAACCTAGGGGGTCAGGGGCAGTACTTGTATGTTCAGAGCCGCATTCAGAGTCTGTTTCTGGGCCCAGGGCCCAACATCACCTGGATTTTTCCAGATGACCAGGCTTAGGAGGGGACTGTGGGCTGGGCTCCAGACCTTGTATGCTGGCATCTTGGGGCTTAAGAGCCCCAAGAGCTATCTTGAGGCAGAGGTGAGGATCCCAGCTGCAGCTCCCAGGCAAAGGAGAATCCACTATAATCAATGCTGAGCTCTACAGCTGATTAAATGCCACCAAAGGCTGGGTTAGGTGCTGATCCTGTAGATGGTGGGGAGCAGATGGCTCTGGCTCTGAGGGTGGAGGCTGGAGACCAGGTACACTGCCCTGTGAGGTGAAATTCTCCCTCAGCCCTGCCACAGGGAGTTAGGTACGCAGGAGCTGGACAAGAGTTAATAAGGAACTAAAAATACATTTTTTTTTTTTTTTTTTTTTGAGATGGAGTCTTGCTGTGTCGCCCAGGCTGGAGTGCAGTGGCTCAATCTTGGCTCACTGCAACCTCTGCCTCTCAGGTTTAAGCAATCTTTGTGCCTTAGCCTCTGAGTAGCTGGGATTACAGGTATGCACCACCACGCCCAGCTAATTTTTGTATTTTTAGTAGAGACGGGGTTTCCCCATGTTGGCCCGGCTGGTCTCAAATCCCTGACCTCAGGTGACCCACCTGCCTTGGCCTCCCAAAGTGCTAGGATTACAGGAATGAGCCACTGTGCCTGGCCTAAAAATATGTGTACAGAGTGCCTGCTGTGTGGTAGATGCTGGGGATGCAATCATGAAAACACAGCCAAGGTCTCAGGCCTCAAGGAGCTTGCAGTCCAGTGAGAGATGAATTGTAAGGACCTAACACACAGATGCATGTCACCCACTGCAGTATGGGTGTTCAAAGGGTAAATATAGGTCAGGTAGGGAGGGCAGGTAAGAGAGTGCAAGATAGGGGGATTTTTTTTTTTTTTTGAGAAAGACTCTTGCTCTGTTGCTCAGGTTGGATTGCAGTGGCGTGATCTCAGCTTACCGCAACCTCCGCCTCCTGGGTTCAAGCAATTTTTCTGTGTCAGACTCCCAAGTAGCTGGGACTACAGGTGCGTGACACCATGCCCAACTAATTTTTTGTATTTTTTAGTAGAGACAGGGTTTCACTGTGTTAGCCAGGATAGTCTCAATCTCCTGACCTCATGATCTGCCTGCCTCAGCCTCCCAAAGTGCTGGGATTACAGGTGTTAGCTACCACCCAGGGCCCAAGATGGGAAGATTTGATCTCATCAGGGGAAGTTTCCCTGAAGTAGTGAAATTTGAGCCTCCTTCCAAAGGAATAGTGGACTAAGAAATGAAGGATCACACGGACATATCTAGGCAGGGGGAGCAGCATGTACAAAGGCCCAGGGATGGGCTGAGGCTGGGGATATGGCAGGGTCAGGCCACCCAGCGCCATGCAGGCCACAGCCAAGAGTTTGCTTTCACCTGGGAGTGAAGGGAAGACGTTGAAGGGCTTCCACTGGGGAGTATCCCCTTGTTTTGGCTGCCACATAGGCCAGACTAGGGGCTGGCCAGTGAGGTTCCAGATGTCAACTGAGTAGGACAGGGAGACACTTCAGGAATCTGCAGGGATTTGGAAGGTGACCAAGGTTTTCTCTTCCCATCTGTTGCTACCATCTTCCAGGGAGTCTTCAGTTGCACAATTTTCGTGCAGTTTCTTCTTGGTTGTGCAACTCTTGACAGTTTCTAACTTTGGGTTTGGCATCTCAGCCAGAGTCACTTCCTTCCTGGAGCTGGGCTCTCATTGAGTGGAAAATTTGGGGCTGTTATGTAAAATGAAACAGAAGAGAAGGAACTCTTCGTTTCCAGAAGGGGCCGGGCTGTGCTATGTCCAGACAGGGCTTGTGTGCCTGCCCTCTTGGAAAGCTACCCCGTCTCTGCCCCTTTCTAGCTGCTAGGGCACAACAGAACATGTCTACATCCAGACCCTGCCCCATGCAGACTTGCCACTGGAGGTGGCACTGTTGTGAGCCACAACTCCACAGGCCAGGGGTCAGGGCACCTAGGTTCTAGTAGTAGCTTGTATTTAGCACCTGATATGGGCCACATAAGCCTCTTTTCTCTTAACTCTTATCTCTATTGTATAGAAGGGAAACTGAGGCTCAGAGATTAAGTAATGTCCCAAGGCCACATAGCCCATAGTGATGAGGCCAGCATGGGAATTCAGGTCTGTCTGACCTTACCCCCTTCTTGGGTAGGTTACTGGTTTGCATCAAGCCTCACTTTTTCCATCTGGAAAATGGGTGAAGACATTGCCCTATCTGCTTTTCTTGTAACTGGAAGGTTCAAAGCCTAAGAGATGGTGAGGTTTTCTTAAAGTTAATTGCTGAGTGGCTCAGGACAGGTCACTTGAACTTTTCCTTCCATGCATGCATTATTCCACTGGAAAAAAGCAAGGCTTTAATCACCGTTGGTGTCTTGAGAGTGGTGTTAGAATGAACAGAGTATGGAATGCCTCTAAACCAGTTCCCAGTTTTTTTTTTTTTTTTTTTTTTTGTTTTTTGGTTTTTTGTTTTTGAGACAGTCTCCGTCTATTGCCCAGACTGGAGTGCAGTGTGGCACAATCTCGGCTCACTGCAACCTCTGCCTCCTGAGTTCAAGCGATTCCCCTGCCTCAGCCTCCCAAGTAGCTGGGACTATAGGTGCGTGCCACCACACCCAGCTAGTTTTTTTTGTATTTTTAGTAGAGATAGGATTTCACCATATTGACCAGGCTGGTCTCAAACTCCTGACCTCGTGATCCACCCACCTCAGCCTCCCAAAGTGCTGGGATTACAGACATGAGCCACCATGCCTGGCCAGTCCTCAGTTTTTCAGAGAGGAAGGGTAAGAACCGGGGTGAAGTGAACTGTCCTTTATTGAACTCCTGCTAGATATTTAGCTCTTACAAGTAGGATACATACTGAGATGATGCATTAGCCAGGACAGGCTCAGTTGTGCTGCAGTAACAGACGAACTTTGAAATCTAGTTGCTCGATGCAACAAATAGTGATCTCCCACTCACCTGAAGTCCAGTATGGGTCACACAGCCTCCTGCTTTCTTGTAGCGAGCTATGTAATCAAGAACATGTGGCTTCCAAGGTGACTGTGGCCGGGGAAGACAGGGATGGAAGAGGCTCACTAGCTGCTAAGTGCTTTGTCCAGGAAGTGATGGATAGTATCTCCACTTAAAATACTCAGGCTAGAACCAGTCATGTGGCCCAGACTAATTGCAAAGGAGACAGGGGTATGAGAGAGGGAGCAAATGGTTATTTGGTAAGTACTCTCTCAGCTACAGGTTACCTCAGTTCCAGGTTGCTTATGGTAGGGTTCTGCCTAACTGTGGCCTACAAGGCCCTGCATGATCTAACTTTGCCCAGCTCTCCAACCTCATTTCTCTCTTTTTTTTTTGGAGATGGAGTTTTGCTCTGTTGCCCAGGCTGGAGTGCAATGGCACGATCTCAGCTTACCGCAACCTTTACCTCCTGTGTTCAAGTGATTCTCTTCCCTAAGCCTCCTGAGTAGCTAGGATTACAGGCATGCGCCACTGCGCCTGACTAATTTTGTATTTTTAGTAGAGATGGGGTTTCTCCAAATAGGTCAGGCTGCTCTCGAACTCCCGACCTCAGGTGATCTACCCGCCTTGGCCTCCCAAAGTGTTGGGATTATAGGTGTGAGCCACTGCACCCAGCCTCCAACCTCATCTCTGACGACTTCCTCCTGAGTCATTCCCCTCGGCTGCTAAAGTTATCCTTCACTTATGGAGATATGCCAGTGTTTGCTGCCTAAGGACCTTTGCCCATGTGTTCCCTCTCCTCGAAATGCTGTCCCACCCAGCTTCCCTCCATTCTTCCATGGCTGGTCCTTTTCATCCCCTGGGTGTCTGCGTTAATGGCCCCTCCTCACAGTAGATTTTCCTGGCTGGCCTATGGAAGTAGGTCCATCAGGCATCCCTCCCTCGAGTGTTTTCAGCATAGAGCTCCTCCCAGTTTATAATTAGGTGTCTTTTATTTAACTAGCTTAATGTCAGTATTATGTCAGTTTTGATAAAGGATTCCTCGTTCCCTAACACAATGAATGAATTAGAAAGAATGAGTCATTTCAGCAGCTGGTGGAGTCCAAGTTCACTGGAGAACCAGGGACTGCACGATTAGGAAGGTAGGCTGTGCCCTCAGGTTTGCCTCATTTTCAGGTCTAGCTTGAGTTGGGAGTTTTGAGTGTGTGTGTTGTGTTTTGTGTGTGACTGTGGATGGCCTGGAGGGCCAAACCCAGGGATTAGGAGGGAAAGGAAAAGAGAGGGCATAGAGAGCTGTGTTTGCCCTGATAGGGCCAGCTGGCATGAGGTTTCTTTAGTTACAGTTGAATCACTTTTGTTTGTTCTGGAAGGGATCTATTCCAGCCATATGAGTCAGCTTAAGAACAAATTACTGTTTAGTTTGATGGGCGTGAAGAGTTAGGAGGGATTTCCAGAGTGTGCTCACCGAGGAAAGACCTTGTTGCCAGCTCTGAGTCCCCTCTGCTCCAGCAGCTCCTGGATTTGCCACTGTGTGAAATGTTGTCAGGCAGCTAGCATGACGGGCCCCATCAGCCAAAGGCCCAGCACCCGTAAACATCCTTTAATTCCTCTCCCGAAGGAAGTAGGGCATAAACAGGCAGATTATAAATAAATCTGCATTCATAAAAGAGAAAAAAATTCCTCTGAAACCACATAAAGATAAATAAATAAATAAATCTGCATTCTAGGCTTCACTTTCTTCAGATATAAGATGATTACCTTATACATGGTAGCAATTGTCCCCCAGAGCTGTTATCTGAATTAAGTAGGCCACAGATATGGGAAAGCACTTAGAGAAAAAAGCCTGGCCTAGAATTAAAGATGATCATTATAATAACAGTAGCTGGAGGCTGAGGAGGAAGGATCACCGGAGGTCAGAAGTTCGAGACCAGCCTGGCCAATATGGTGAAACCCTGTTTCTACTAAAAATACAAAAATTAGCTGGGTGTGATGGCTGGTGCCTGTAATCCCAACTACTCAGGAGGCTGAGGTAGGAGAATTGCTTGAATCCGGGAGGCGGAGGTTACAGTGAGCCAAGATTGTGCCACTGCACTCCAGCCTGAGCAACAGAACGAGACTGTAGCAAATGATGGTAGCTTAGATCTGCTGGGCGTTTATTTATTTATTTATTTTATCTTCATGGCAAGTCTTGGGGTCGGGGGTCTACTTCCACATCTCATTTGTTGGATGAGGAAGCCAAGGCTTAAGTGGGTCCCCCTGCTGCTGAGCCTGACTGCAGGACACTCGGGAGTTCATTTGCCTTCCATGGCATAGGTAATTCATGCTCATTTAGGGAGATAACAGGCATTCTGAAAACAAAGCAGAGAGAAAAAGAAACCATGCCTGGCAATGAGCTCTGGTGAACCATGACGGGCACAGAGAAGTGCTTCTGCCCCTCCCCCGTTTCCTGCTTGTACCTGGGACTCAGCCCTCATCACTGTGGGTTCTCAGCCTCAGCAAGGCAGCTTTCAAAGACACCCAGATTCCAGGCTGGGCGCAGTGGCTCATACCTGTAATCCCATAACTTTGGGAGGCCAAGGCAGGTAGATTGCTTGAGCCCAGGAGTTTGAGACCAGCTTGGGCAATATGGAAAAACCCTGTCTCTACCAAAAAAACAAAAATAAAAAGAAACCCAAAACTGAAAAAGCCAGGCCTGATGGCGTGCTCCTATAGTCTCAGCTACTTGGGAAGCTGAGGTGGGAAGATTGCCTGAGCCTGGGAGGTAGAGGCTGCAGTGAGCTGTGGTTATACCAGTGCACTCCAGCCTGGGTCACAGAGCAAGACTCTGCCTCAAAAAAGTAAAAAATCCAGACTCTGTCTGAGAACCACAATGTCAACTTCCTGGTGCCTATGGCCACCTAATCTGTAAGAGATTAGTGGTTCCCTTAGTCACCTGCATCCCCTTCCCATCCCTGGGGGTCCTGGCAGCGAGAACCCTGGGCTACCCGCCTCCAGTGTGACTGAGGCTGGCTGTCAATGGCATGAGTGGGCGGGCACAGGCCCCCACCTCCCCTGCTGCCAGGCTCCTGTGTTACTTTGCTCCCATGGCCACTGTGTCTCTCGGGACTGTGCACCAAGTTGCTGCCCACCTAGACTTGGTTTTCATTAGAGTGTGTAAAATGTTAAAAATAGCCTTCTGCCCTAAATGCCTCTTGCCTTCGAGTTGGGAATCAGAAGTTCTTTTCTATCTGCATCTTCCGGCAGAACTGAAGGAGGGTGGCTGTTTGCACAGCGTTTCGGGCCCCTGCCCTGTGCCAGCTACTTCACATTTGTCGTCATGAAGCCCTGGGGCCGCCCTGAGAGGTGTGGGGTTATTATTCTGACTCCACAAGAGAGGCACGTGAAGCTCAGAGGGTTAGGAGGTCTGTGCCTGGGTGTGAAGCTGGAATTGTAGAGCCTGGGTCCGGTTCAAGCCAGAGCCGACGCTTTCCTTCGTGTACTCTCGTGATCCCAGTTCTACTCTTTGATCAGTCTGTATTTTTGGATCTCATGATCCTGCAGAACCAACTTTATGTGTGGAATTCTCCTGAGAATTTAATCCTGGGAAGAGAGAGTGCTGTCTTGGAAGTCTGAGGCTACCCCTGTCCCTCTGATAAAAAGCCCACGAGCAGCTCACTCCTGAACCTTGGCCTTGGTAGACAGGAAGCTCAGCATGAACGGTAAAGCTCGTCACAGCCCTTTCTTGTGGGCATTTGGCTTCCTTTGCCTCATCCTGACTTTGGTGTTCTATTTTTATTTCACCAGCTCTCTAGTGTGCCAGCCTGAACAAGTGGGCGTTGCATCTGTCTAGCTGGCAGGGACCAGGTTTGGAGGGATGAGGACAGAGGCCATTTTCTCCATCTTCAGGTTTGGACAGTGGGACAGGCATACATGGTCCTACCTGCCCCCCAGCTCAGACCACGCCAGCAGCTCCAGAGCGGAGATGAGGGTGGTTTATGTTTATACACACCATTTATTGCTTGCATTTTAAAGACATCTAGAAACTCAAAGCTTGCTAAGATGGGGCTTTCACAGGAAACCAGAACTTCTTGTTGGGGCTGACATGGGGCTCTGTTAGCTTACATCCGTGGCTGGCTGTGACCCAGTACTTTGTGTGACAGGGTGGATATCAGCCCCAAGTGTGCTCACAGGTCTGGTTGCTGGCAGCCCTGCTGACACTGCCCCTCCCCATCTGTTCCCCATTCCTGCCCGCTTCCAAGTGCCCTGCAGTACCAGGTGGGGCCACCACATGTCACTGAAGAAAGAACAAGAAAAAGAAAGAGAAAAGCTTGACTCTCTTTAGGATGAAAACATAATGACTCTTTTACTCTTCCCCACGGGTGGAACCCACAGAGGCCGGCCACAAATGGGTTGGTGGCCTTGATGTTCCTACCAAATGTGTTTTGACAGAAAGGCAAAGATTTGTGCTGAACAAAACATCATCCTGAATAGGACACTGGGACACTGGGCCGGGTGCTGTGGCTCATGCCTGTACTTCTAGCACTTTGGGAGGACAGGGTAGGAGGATCACTTGGGCCTAGGAGTTCGAGACCAGCCTAGGTAACAGTGAAATGCTGTCTCTACAAAAAATTAAAAATTAGCCGGATTTGGTGGTGGATGCCTGCAATCCCAGCTGCGTGAGAGGATAAGTAAGGCGGATAGCTTGAGCTCAGGAGTTTGAGACTGCAGTGAGCTGTGATTGCACCACTGCACTCTAGCCTGGGTGACAGAGCAAGACCCTGTCTCGAAGAAAAAAAAAAAAAGGAACAGGACACTGAAATCAAGTATGGCTGTGAGTATCACCCTCATCCCCATTTTGCTGAGGTCATGGTCATGGGCAGTTCTGGGTGAAGGTGAGACCTTTAGAGAGCATTTTATATCGTTGCAAGCTTGGCGTCTGCAGGACGTCCCTGTTGAGAAGTGTCTTCACCAGTGAGCCCAGCCGGCCCTGAGCCAGTGGAGCCACTGCGCCCTTTTGACACAGATGTCAAGAGGATGACAAGGCCTTTCCAGGAAGACCGGTTTCACCTGAGGTGGTTTGAGGAGGGAGGGTGGAGGGAGAGAGGCAGTCTCTCCCTGCCAGAGAGGGGAGGCTGGGAAAGATGAGAACTGGGAGTGGCAGGGGGGTGGCCTTCCAGGGAGCACTGGCAGAACTTTCACTTCTGTGCACCCTGGGAGCGACAGCTCTGTTCCAGACCTGTACTTGAATCAGCACTCACCCCGGCATTGTTCATTGTCATTCTGTACGAGGGACTGGTTTTTTGTTTGTTTTTTGAGACAGTCTTGCTCTGTCGCCCAGGCTGGAGTGCAGTGGCACGATCTTGGTGCACTGAAATCTCTTGAACCTCCCGGATTCAAGCGATTCTCCTGCCTCAGCCTCCTGAGTAGCTGGGACTACAGGCATGTGCCACCATGCCCAGCTAATTTTTGTATTTTTAGGAGAGATGGGCTTTCGCCATGTTGGCCAGGCTGGTTTCGAACTCCTGACCTCAGGTGATCGGCCCACCTCAGCCTCCCAAAGTGCAGGGATTACAGGCATGAGCCACTGTGCCTGGCCTAGGGACTGTTTATTGTCCTCCTGGGCCTGTGGAAGGCAGTGGGATCCATGGGGTGGACAGTGATTCCTGCAGGCAAGGCCCTTGTTGGAGAGAAACTATTTTCTAAACTTCGAGTTTCAGCCACAAAGGCCTTGGCCTGATGGCAATCGAGGATGGGGGTCGTGGCCTATCAAACCAATGAAGTGCCTGTGGAGCCCAGGTCAGGAAAGAAGTGTGTATTCTCTGTGTCCCCCTCTGTCCCTGGTTCTGGGAGGAGACCCCGCCTTCCTGCCTCAGTGCTGCCTGCTTTCCTGTCTCCCTTGGGCAGGTCTTGTTCCCCACCGAGCCTCAGCTTCCTGACTTGAGATCTCCCAGGCTGTAGGGAGGGTACTTGAAGTAAACGTATCAGTACACGATGTGGACAGTCGTTGGTGAAAAACGGAAGTGAGGCGGATCTGAATCTCATGAAGGGCTGATTCATCAGCTGCTCACTGGAGCCAGAGGGGTCCCCAGGGCAAATGCTATTCATACTAGCTTGGAAGACTCAGTTCTAGTCATTATTTTAGCTAGCTTCCTAACTGATTTTTCTTTTAAAGAAGTATACTTTACTGTGCAAATAATGCATAATCATTTTGTTGAAAAATTCTGTGATATGACTAAGTCACAAGGAAAAAAACCTTACAATATAAAATCAGGCCAGGTGCAGTGGCTCATGCCTGTAATCCCAGCACTTTGGGAGGCTAAGGTAGGTGGATCACTTGAGATCAGGAGTTCAAGACCAGCCTGGCCAACATGGTAAAACTTCATCTCTACTAAAAAAAAAAAAAAAAAAAAAAAAAAAAAAAAAAAAAAAAAAAGCTGGACATGGTAGTGCGTGCCTGTAATTCCCAGCTACTTGGGAGGCTAAGGCAGGAGAATCGTTCGAGCCTGGGAGGCAGAGGTTGCAGTGAGCCGAGATCGCGCCACTGCACTCTAGCACAGGGCAACAGAGTGAGACTCTGTCTCGAAAAAAAAAAAAAAAGAAAGAAAAAGAAAAAGATAACTAAAAGACTCCCATCCTACTCTTCTTATAATCCATATGTGGACTATTAAGAAATAACCAATATTTTAAGACTATGACCACCACAGTAATAAAGGTCCCATATTTTGAGCTAAGCAGTGTCTCCATTATTCTTCATAAAAATTGTCCAAAGTAGCCACAGCTGAGAAGTGATGGAGTTAGCTTCCATTCCAGAGCTTTAACTCTAAACAGCTAATCCCTGCTGCTGCTTTTATAAGATAGGCTTAATTAGGCCAGTAGTCCCAGCTACTCAAAAGCCTAAGGTGGATCCCTTAAGCTCAGGAGGTCAAGACCAGCCTGCACTGTATGGCAAGACCCTATAGTTTCTTTTTAAAAAGAAAAAAAAAAGTGTATTTAAAATGTCCGTGACAGTAAAGAAAACACGAGGAAGAAGCCACTCTCACCCCTTGCCATTTAGCCTGGTTGTCATTTTTGTTAATTCCCGATGTCTCCCCGACTCCTCCCATCCTGGGGAAGTCCGTGATCACCCCTTTGTTCCTGTTTGTCCAGGGATTTGGGCATTTGCCTCTGTGGGTATTCGGGCTGGTGGTGGCAGTGATAGCAGTGGTTTTGGTAGTTCTGCCCTAGCCGGGTGGGAAGACAGTGAAACCAGTCCCAGATTTGACTGTTATTGGCTGTTTTACTTGACACAAATCATTTCACTTACCTGAGCCCCAATATGCTGAAAAATAAAATGCAGATAATCCTATGAATGACCAGAGATTGTTGTAAAAATTACATAAATCGGCATGGTGCCATACCAGTGTAGTGCTATGCAAATTTAGGTCTTATTGTTGTAGCCCAAAAGCTTGGGTTTGAAAAGTGAAGTCCTAGGGTAACAATTGGTTTTGTTCAGAGAGGCGCAATTCATCAGTTCAAAGAAATGGCGCTGGAGATGTTTTGTCCCAGCCCTACCTGGGACATCTGTGCGACATCCCCTGTGTCATGCTTTCTGTCGTGCTCTGTGTGACATCAAGCAAGTCACAGCCTTCCCTGGGACTTCAGTGCCCCAGTTTTTGTTATTCTCAAACATGAGTCTATCCCAAACCACCAGAGAGTGAGGGCCTTGATTGCAGGGCTATAGAATTGGGTTTTATCTGGGAGGCAATGGGGATTCACACTAAGGAATGTGGACATTATCTAGGTAGTAGGGAGCCCCATAAAGACTTCAAGCAGGGAAGTGACAAAGCCAGATGTGTACTTTAGTAAGAGGCAGGCTGGCAAGGGTGTGGAGGCTGCCTGAGCTGGCGGCAGGGCCTAGCCAGGAGGGATAAGATCAGGGCCCAGGGAGGAGGGGAGAGGAAGCTGTTCCACAGAGCAGCTCTGAAAAGCTGGCTGGGAGCTGAGGTTAACACACCCTCAACCACCTTTGGGGTTTCCCAAGTTGATGTAAAGAGGAAATGATTACTCTTGAGAAGTCAGGAGACTTCTTCAGCCATTCCTGCCTGCTTTTGGCCATGTGATCTTAGCAAGTCATTTAACCTGCTCAGGCCTCAGTTTCCTCATCTCGGAACAGAAATAAGATGCAGAGATATTGTGAGGACTCATGTCTGTGCAGCAGGGCCTGGGGCCTGTACAGCCCTTCCCCAGTGGCCATGGCTGCTGTTTTGGGATTCCCATCCATGCTAGAGGGAAGGATACACGTGTCTCTACCGTGTGGAAGGGAGGTTGTAGGCCAGCGTTTGTAGGTGACGTTTGAACTTTTATCCCTAGGGGCTGGAGTGGGGCTTAGCGGGATGGTATCTTTGACCTGCTCACATGTTCAGGGAAATATGCAGTCTACAGCGCCCTTCCCCATCTCTATTCTCCTTTCCCCTCACAACAACCCAGGGGGAGGCCAGCAGACACCATTATCATTACCTCCATTGTATAGGTGAGGAAAGGGAGACTGAGAGGAGGACGGTGACTTGTTGGAGGTCACACAGCTGGTAGGTGGGAAGCAGGTGTGTGGCTCAGCACATCAGAGCTCTGCCCTCGCCAGAACTGCCGTGTGCAGCCACGGCTTTTTTTTTTTTTGAGATGGAGTCTCGCTCTGTTGCCCAGGCTGGAGTGCAGTGGTGCCATCTCGGCTCACTGCAACCTCTGCCTCCTGGGTTCAAGTGATTCTCCTACCTCAGCCTCCTGAGTATCTGGGATTATAGGCACCTGCCACCACGCCTGGCTAATTTTTGTATTTTTAGTAGAGATGGGGTTTCACCATGTTGGCCAGGCTGGTCTCGAACTCCTGACCATGTGATCTGCCCACCTCAGCCTCCCAGAGTGCTGGGATTACAGGCGTGAGCCAGTGCATCTGGGCCACCACATTTTACAGATGGGGAGGCTGAGGCCAGAGAGGAAAAGACCCTCCCGCCCTGCAACACTATGCATTTGTAGCAGAGCCAGAATTAGAACCCAGGTCTCTGACTTCCAGACGCAGTCTCTCAATGGCTACCCCACTTCATGGAATAGTAATAATGTTCTTTCCACCTTGTTTTCAGGGAAACCAGTTCCTGAAATCAGTTGTCCCATTCCAGCCTTCCCGGACTCTGTGAATCCAGAAAGGCCTCTGGCAGCTTCTGTAAGAAAGGCTGAGGATGAGCAGGAAGAGGGGCAGCCTGTGAGGAAAGCCACCTTTCCAGGCCCAGGTATTTTAAATTTGATTCAACTTTTTTACTTAAAGCAAATTTATTTGAGGAAATGAAGACATCTTTATAAGGACATTGAGCTTAGCATATAAGAGCAAAAAATTGAGGCTGGGTATGGTGGCTTTTGCCTGTAATCCCAGCTCTTTGTGAGGCTGAGGTGGGAGGATGGCTTGAGCCCAGGAGTATGAGACCAGCCTAGTCAACCCGGTGAGACAAAACATTTTTAAAAAAATTATCCAGGCATGGTGGCATGTACCTGCAGTCCCAGCTCTTCTGGAGGCTGAGGTAGGGGATTGCTTCAGCCCAGGAGAACAGGGCTGTGGTGAGCTATGATCACACCGCTGCAGTTCAGCCTGGGTGACAGAGCGAGACTGTTCCTAAAGAAAGCAAAAATCTGGCAACAGCAGTGGCGAATGGCAAAATTAATGTCAGATAGTCACAGTAAAGTGCTGTCAGTAATGCTGTGGACATGTGCATGCACATGGAAACATACTCAAATATAGGGAGGAGGAAAGGTGGAAAATATCAGGTAACAAAACATATATGACATCTATTACCATTTTTGTGAGCAGAAGAGAAATAACTCAGTAATTGAAGGCTTTCTAGTGCCCGACACTATTCTAAGTGCTGTACTTCGAAGATATTGACTCATTTAATCTTCACTAACTGTGAATTAGGTATTGTGATTATGCCCATTTTACAGAGGAGAAAACTGAAGCACAGAGACGTTAAATAGCCTGGCTGAGGTCATGTCCTGCCAGGTCCCTGTGTTGCACCCATGGTCTCCCGAGCCCCCTGCACAGGTTGGCCCTGGGTGCAGTCTCTGGGCTGGATGTCTGACCGTTTCTCTGTCTGTTCTTCATAGGTCCTGGCCTTCGCAGCCATGCAGAGGGAAATTGAGGGGTGCTTCCTGCCCACCACTTTCCTCCCCTCCCTCAGTCACGGGTCTGCTGAAGCCCAGAGAGGGACAGCAGTTTGCTTAAGTTCACGCAAATAGGAAGTAGTGTCTGAGTCGTGTGATTTGAACACTCACATCCCTAACTGTCGCACTCACTGCTATCCCAAAGCCTTTTGGGCCACTTCAGATTTGTCTCCCTCCCCTTGTGCCCAGGCAAGGGCTTGGGGACAGTTTCCAAATGACAGAATGGCTCAGCCAGCAGACGACTTCCCCAGGGGAGCTGCTGCTCTGCCCAGTCTCCATTCTCACCGCCTCACCCCTGGAGCCCAGGCTCACTTCATCTGTCCTGTGGCTTCTGGAGTGTTAAGCCGGAGACCCCAAATCCCCGTAATCTCAGTTCACTGCTGCTATTCCTGAAGCCAGTATCAGCTGAGAGGAACCTATTTTGTGGGCTTTTGTATTAGACAGACTCATATTTGAATCCCAATGCTGCTGTTTTGTAGAAGAATTACTTAGCCTTTGCACCTCAGTTTATTCATTTGAAAAAGGGGGAGAATAATAGACCCCATTTCATCCGATTGTTAGAAATCCTGCCCTGAGTGTTATACCATGGAGGTGCTCATTAAATATTATCTGATCTTATGAACATTCCAGACACTCCAGATATGCTGAATCTAGAAAGTTAATTCTAGGCCAAGGAGTCTGGATTATTTCCTGTAGCTAAAGATTTTCTTTTTTTAAGTGTAGACCTTTGATCAGCAATTAAAGATAACGGGAAATGGTCCTGACCAAAGGGAAAATTATAACAAAATATGGGAGTTGTAGGTGCGTGCTGATCAGGATGGAGGAGGTAGTAGGCATAGCAGTTCCTTCTGATATTCCTTATCGAGGTTACTGTAAAGATAAACGTCACATGTCTCTGTCAGCCTTTGCTGTTTACTTTCTTCCTTTTTTTTTCTTTTTTGAGATAGGCCTTGCTCTGTTGCCCAGTGTAGCTCACAGTGGCATGCATAGTCATAGCTCACCTTAGCCCCAACTTCCCTGGCTGAAGCAATCCTTCCACCTCAGTGTCCCAAGTAGCTGGGACTACAGGTGTGTACCACCATGCCCAGCTATTTTTTTATTTCTGTAGAGATGGGATCTCATTATGTTGCCCAGGCCAGTCTCGAACTCCTGGGCTCAAGCGTTTCTCCCACCTTGGCCTCCCAAAGTGTTGGGATTATAGGCATGAGCCACTGCATAGAGCCCTATTTTCTTTCTTTCTTTTTTCGTGGGGGGATGGAATCTCTGTCACTCAGGCTAGAGTGCAGTGTCACAGTCTTGGCTCATTGCAAACTCTGCCTCCTGGGTTCAAGTGATCCTCCTGCCTCAGCCTCCCAAGTAGGTGGGACTATAGGCATGCACCACCATGTCTGGCTAATTTTTGTATTTTTTTGTAGAGATGAGTTTCACCATGTTGCCAAGGCTGGTCTTGACAGGGCTCAAGCAATACTCCCGCCTTGGCCTCCCAAAGTGCTAGGATTGCGGCGTGAGCCACTGTGTCCAGCCTGTATTTGCTTTCTTGATGGCACTTGGAACAAATGTGCCCAGGCAGGTCAAGATAATAACTACAGTCTGCAGACAGAGACAGGAAGTTGATTATCTATCTTTGCCTAAATTGAAAATAAGAAATCGTTCATTTCATCAAATCACCCAAAGCTTGTCTCTTTTGGGAAAACCCCAAGGTTCCACTGAGCCCCAAAGTTCAAACTGATCAATTATCTTGAAGGGTTTTGGTAGGAGTGGAGGATACTCAGCCCACATCTTGACCCCTGTGATACTCTGGCTCCCCCTTGGAGTAGGTGAGAAGGAAATGGGAAGAGACATGGAAGAGGAAAAAGTGAGCAGAGGAGCCACAGACAGGCTATGAGCACCTCAGCAAAGGAGTCGTGAAGCTAGAATTAAGATAAAAGGGTTTTGAGCAGCTGAAATAACTATCACAAAGCCTTAGCTGTAGGAGAGGCCACTGGGCTATCAGTCAGAATCTGTTTACTTATTCTATGCATAGTTTCGCCAGCCTTGGTAAAATACCAAATACTGCATGTGGTAGTATGCAGCCGACCTTTGTGCTTTATAAACATCAGCTTTTTTAACCTGGACAAGGAGCAGATTGTTATTTCTCTTTTTTTTTTGAGACGGAGTCTCACTCTGTTGCCATGCTGGAGTGCAATGGTGTGATCTTGGTTTACTGCAACCTCCGCCTCCTGGGTTCAAGCGATTCTTCTGCCTCAGCCTCCCATGAAGCTGGGACTACAGGCATGCACCACCATGTCCAGCTAATTTTTGTATTTTTAGTACAGACAGGGTTTCACCATGTTGGCCAGGATGGTCTCAATCTCTTGACCACCTCGGCCTCCCAAAGTGCTGAGATTACCACATCCGGCCTGTTACTGCTCTTGTTCTTTTTGCATTTGAGAAAGCTCAGAGAAGTGAGCCACAGCTCATCTGAAGTCAGATCTTGAGTAATGCTGGAGCCAGTGCTTGAGCCAAGTTCCGTCTGAATAAAGGAAATGGAGCAGCTAGGGGGAGAACCTGCTGCCAGCATCAGGGCAGGACATAGAAGACCCATGTCAGATATAGTACCGCTGCTTCTGCAGTTCTCGTACTTGCAGTGACACAACTCGGCAGGACCAGAGATGGTGCATTCTGCTTGAGAAAGCAGGCATATTAGCCTCAGTAGAAAAGCAAGAAAAAGGCCAAGGCAGGCTGATCACCTGAGGTCAGGAGTTTGAACACCAGCCTGGCCAGCATGGCGAAACCCCATCTCTACTAAAAATACAAAAATTAGCCAGGCATGGTGGCGGGTGCCTGTAGTCCCAGCTACTCGGGAGGCTGAGGTAGGAGAATCACTTGAACCCTGGAGGCAGAGGTTGCAGTGAGCCAAGATGGTGCCATTGCACTCCAGCCTGGGCGACGGAGTGAGACTCCATCTCAAAAAGAAAAACAAAAACAACAAACGAAACAGAACAAAAAAAGCAAGAAAAGGAAAGCTTCTGGAAGGATTTCCATAAGAAATGGTTTGTTTTTTTGCTGAGTCCTGGCACTTGAAGGGTTAACTCTCAGTGTTTTGGAAACAAGCCCTAAGCCCCATCCATCACTATTACCCAAGTATCCCATCTTGTTCATCTACTTTCCTGCCCCATCTCCCTCCTCTCCCTTAGCCATTATTTTAAAACATTTTTATATGAAAAAATTACAGACATACAAAAGCCAAGAGCCTAATGACCCTCCATGTCCCCATCAGCTGGCTTCAGCAATGATCCACTCATGGCCAACTTCTGATTACTATGTACTAAATCCAGGGAGATTTTCATCTCCTTGATGGCAGGAGAATTCCTTCTCATTCTCCTTTGTCTGCCCTTGGATATACAATGGGGGCCTTTAAAGATTATGGTTGTGAGTTTCTCCTAGGAAGAGCCGAAGAGCCAAAGAGCTGATCAGATTAGGTCCCAGAGAAGCGGAGGGGTGGGTAGGGAGAGATGGAGAATAATGGCCGGTGGGTCCTGTCTGATTTTCCAGACCAGACTCCATTCCCTTTCCCCAAAACCACAGGGATGCATAACCCAACTAGTAGCCCTCATATGTCACAAGAGCAGGCCTCAGGGATTCCCTCAAACTGAGAGGCCTGGGGCAGCCTCCTGAGCAAACCCCATGCAGTAAGTCAGATAGGAAACTCATGGCTTGTGTGAGGTAATCTCTTACGTCAGACTCACTGGACACAGAAGGACCCTGGGTGCAGTGAGAGCCCTGCCCTGTGGCCAGGCATGGCAGCAGGATGGAACTCAAGTTAGTCTGGAGCAGCGGTTCCCTGAGTGTGCGGCCCACACCTGCAGTGGTGCACAGAACCTGGCTGTTAGCACAAATGTAGATCATGTGTAGAAGAACTAGGGACTTCATAGATATTACTGTTTAACACAAGGCTGAATACCTAACACTGAAATTAAAGTTGGTTGAAAGAAAACCATCAAGTGACTCATAGTGAGGTGGCACAGACATGGCCAAACACTTGGAGATGGATGAACAGAACTGCAGTCTGAGGGATGTGGGCCATGGGTACTGAGCTGAGACCAAGAGAAGGCAGGGCAAGGGTGGGGGTGGCCATCACGGAGCAGCCTGTCTGCAAGACAGGGGCCCTGTGCTGTCTAGCAGAGGCCTGCATTAGTCCAGGTCTGCCTCTTGGTGAGAGGCAGACACCAAAATAGGATTCAAAATAGGATTCCTTGAATAGGATTCAAGGACAAATACTTGCAAGAAAATGGAGAGGGAGCTGGGCAAAGCTTGGAGAGCCTTGGGACCACGGTGCATTGTTTCAGAGGAAGGGTGGGTGGGCACTTGCTGGCCTGCCTTTGGTGTAAGGCAGACTCGCCAGGGTGTCTGTTGTCCATCACAGTCCTGTGTGGTCCTCCTGAGTGTCACCTCTGCACACAGTGCCTGGGGAGCAGCCCCTGGGATTGGGATGCAGATGCAGGGATTGATTATAGCCAGCCATAGCTAGGGCCTCAGACAGCCAGGCTCCCAGCAGCTGGGGGTCTACAGCTCATGTTCTCCTGCCTGCTAGACTCACAGCAGCAGAGCAAAGATCCCAGGAATGAGGCTGAAGGCAGTCTCTTGACAGGCCCTCGGCCTTCCCTCAGTTGATTTCATTTTTTCAGCTATCACTGTGGGTTCATCATTTAGCCAGGCTGATTTTATTTTCAGTCTCGTGAAGCATTTTGTTTGTTTGTTTGTTTGTTTGTGATGGAGTCTCGCACCGTTGCCCAGGCTGTAGTGCAGTAGCATGATCTCGGCTCACTGAGTCTCCACCTCCTGGGTTCGAGCAATTCTCCTGCCTCAGACTCCCGAGTAGCTGGGACTACAGGCGTGCGCCACCACACCCAGCTGAATTTTTTTTGTATTTTTAGTAGAGACCGGGTTTCACCTTGTTGGCCAGGATGGTCTCGATCTCCTGACCTTGTGATCTGCCTGCCTCAGCCTCCCAAAGTGCTTGGATTACAGGTGTAAGCCACCATGCCTGGCCAAGTTTTTTTTTTTTTTTTTTTTAATTCCAAGTCTCACTCTTGCCAAGGCTGGAGTATAGTGGTATGATCTTGGCTCACTGCAACCTCTGCCTACCGGTTTAAGTGATTCTCGTGCCTCAGCCTCCTGAGTAGCTGGGACTACAGGCATGCATCACCATTCCTGGCTAATTTTTGTATTTTTAGTAGAGACAGGGTCTCACCATGTTGGCCAGGCTGGTCTTGAACTCCTGACCTCAGGTGATCCACCTGTCTTGGCCTCCCAAAGTGCTGGGATTACAGGTGTAAGCCACCATGCCCAGCCCAAAATAATTTTTTTTTTGAGACGGAGTTTTGCTCGTTGCCCAGGCTGGAGTGCAATGGCACGATCTCAGCTCACTGTAACGTCTGCCTCCTGGGTTCAAGTGATTCTCTTGCCTCAGCTTCCCAAGTAGCTGGGATTACAGGCACCTGCCATCACACCTGGCTAATTTTGTATTTTTAGTAGAGGCGGGGTTTCTCCATGTTGGTCAGGCTGGTCTCGAACTCCTGACCTCAGGTGATCTGCCTGCCTTGGCCTCCCAAAGTGCTGGGATTACAGGTGTGAGCCACTGTGCTCGGCCAAAATAAAATTTTTAATAGCCAAAGTTCCAGATGAATCACTCCTTTCCTGATGTTGTAAGCCAGAAATACCTGAAACAGGTAGATTTATCCAGCAATCCTGGGGTCAAGACCAGGTTCCTTTGGAAGGGTCAGATCCCCAGTTACTCAGAAGCTGTCCTTGCCATGAGGCTCCCTGGGTATTTCCAGATGGTGACGTTTGAAGCATTTGGCCTCTGGCCAAGGACTGCTTCTGTGTGGACCAGCCACTATGGCTCACCTCATCTGCAGCCTGTATCTGCACTCCCCTAGGAGCCCTCCCTACCCCCGCAGATGGCCTCTTTAGTCTTCGGATTCCACGTGGGGCCTAGTGAAGAAATTTCACCCTCTTTAACCTCATGTTTACCTGACCATAAACTACTTGTCAAGCCTTCTGTCTTGTGACTCTTGTTCACTTACTAAGGGATTAAGAACACAGACGCTAGAACCACTAACTATGCGCCCTTGGAAAAGTTACGGTTCTCCAAGCTTCACTTCACCATCTGCAAAGAGGCAATGAAAATGGTACAGTGGTACTTTATCTCCTGATTGGTGTGAGGATTAGATGAGTTAATGCAGGTGAAGCCTTTTGTTTTGAGACAAGGTCTCATTCTGTCTTCTAGGCTGGAGTGCAGTGGTGTGATCACAGCTCACTACAGCCTTGACCTCTTGGGCACAAGTGATCCTCAGCCTCCCAAGTAGGGGGGACCACAGGTGTGCACCATCATACCTGGCTATTTAAGAAAAATCTTTTATAGAAACAGGATCTTGTCACATTGCCCAAGCTGATCTCAAACTCCTGGGCTGAAGCAATGCTGCCTCGGCCTCCCAAAGTACTGGGATTACAGACATGAAGTATTTAGAGCAGTGCCTGGCATGGTGTTTGCTAATTAATGTACCTAGACATTAACTTACTACAGCCCTGGGCCCTTCTACTGCCCTACCTCTGCATGGGCTGGTTCCGCTGCCCCATATCTACTTGTTGAAAATGTTTCTCCATCTTTCAAGCCCAGGTCAGATGCCACTTCCTCTGTGAGCCCTGCTCATCTCCCAGCCTGTTATGGTCTCTTCTGCCTCTGATCTCACTTTCCCGTGGGATGTATCCTGGGAAATAGTTTTTGAATCCCTGCCTTGGTGGAGGTTTCTGGAAGACAGGCTCGGTGGCTAGTTCACCTCTGTGTCTTTCTCTGCTCTGTGAGTAGGAGGTGAGATAGTGCAGGGCCTAGAAGTCAAACAGATTTCCAACTGAATTTCAGTGCTATCATCTACTGGCTGGGTGGTCCTGAGCACTGTATCCACCTTTGGTGCCTCCGTGTCTCCACTTGTCAAATGGGATGATAAATAGGCCCCAGGTCATAGGGGAGTCAGAGGCTTATCCTGAGGTGACGCTTGAGGAGTGTGTCAGCCGGCACATAGTGGGCGTCAGGAACTGGCAGCAACAAATGTTTGGGGAGTGAACAGGACATTGGCATGGTCTGAGAACTAGACCAGGATCCCTCCTCTCTTCCTCCCCAAGGCTGCGTTCTGACCCGCATTCCCTCCTTTCCAGGGTCCTCTCCAGCCAGAGCCTACCGGCAGGCCTTTCTCCAACCTATTGAAGAAGATGCTCCTCATTCCTTAAGAACCAACCTCCCTGCTTCATCTGATTCACAGGTAAATCCACCCCTTGGCTGCTGCCCCCAAGCCATGCCTCCCAGTGCGTGGTTCCCTATAAACATGCAATTTCTCTTTAAAAAAATTTTTTTTATTGTATTTGGGCTCCGGGGTACATGTGCACATCCTGTATCCTGCAGGATTGTTGCTTAGGTACATACGTGCCATGGTGGCTTGCTGTCTCCATCCCTCCCACCCCCCACCCCATTGCCTACATCAGTGTTATCCCTCCCCATCCTCTCTGCCCCTCGTCGCTGTCCCTCCCCTCCACCACCCCACCTAGCCCTGTGAGTGTTGTTCCCTTCCCTGTGCCCAAGTGTTCTCATTGTGCATCACCCGCCTATGAGTGAAAACATGTGGTATTTGATTTCCTGTTGTGTTAGTTTGCTGAGAATGATGGTTTCTAGATTCATCCATGTCTCTACAAAGGGACCATAAAAAACGAACTCGTCATTTTTTATGGCTGCATAGCCTTCCATGGTGTATATGTGCCACATTTTTTTTTTGTCCAGTTTATCGTCAATGGGCATTTGCGTTGGTTCCAGGTCTTTGCTATCGTAAATAGCGTCGCAATCAACATATGTGTGCATGTGTCTTTATGTTAGAATGATTTATAATCCTTTGGGTATATACCCAGTAATGGGATTGACGGGTCAAATGGAATTTCTATTTCTAGATCCTTGAGGAATTGCCACACTGTCTTCCACAATGGTTGAACTAATTTAGATTCCCACCAACCGTGTAAAAGCATTCCTATTTCTCCACATCCTCTCCAGCATCTGTTGTCTCCAGATTTTTTAATGATTGCCGTTCTTTTTTTTTTTTTTTTTTTTTTGTTTTATTTATTTTTATTTATTTTTTATTTTTTTAATGAAAGAGAAAGGAAGAGGAAGAGATTTTAGAAAAAGAGAGAAAAGGAGAAAGAAAGAAACTGCAAAAGAAAGAAAAAAATGAAAGAGAAAGAAAGAGGAAGAGATTTGAGAAAAAGAGAGAAAAGGAGAAAGA
>CAUYQU010051343.1:0-47244 GCA_963574635.1 Cheracebus regulus | reverse complement strand
GTGGGGCTCCTCCACTGGGAATGTCCTGGTCCGTGGGCAACGAAAATTTATCGGTAAGTGTGGCGTCCACTGGCTCTTTCCGCTTTTACTGGGAGCTGCAATCCTGAGCTGCTAGTGATCGGCCATCTTGGATCTCTCTCCGAAATTTAAATTTTTTCAATTTTTAACCATAAATATAATTGCTGTGAACATTCTTGTACATTTTTTGTGTGTGTGGATTTGAGGGCTTGTTTATGTTGGGCATATACCTAAAAATGAAGTTGTTGGGTCACAGGGTAGATATATGCTTAACTTTATTAGGATGGGGCCACTTTAGGAGTTGGGACAATCTCTAGTCAAGCGCTCTTCAGAAACATTCTCCCTTCCCCAACACTCATTGATTTCTTCTAGGATAGCCCAGGCACAGTGCATCCCTTAACCCTCCCTCCTTTCCATGGGCTTCCACATGGCTTGCCTTTTATCAGCATGAAGACAGGGCAGGGATCAAAATGTACCAAATCATATCCCAGTGATTAACTCAGTAATCCTTGCACCTCATGGCGCTGGTGGAAGGCTTCCCACATGTGGCTCTTAGAGAATCAGGGACTTAGCCATGAGATTTGTGGTCCCTTGCCTGGAAGGACAGGATTTACAGCAGGTGATCAGAAGTACCACCCCAGACAACTCTCAGTGCTAGGACTTTGGGGCACTGTAGCCCAGATCACAGTGGGTAATAATGGATTCCTTTATACCCAACCAAGAAGGCAAAGGATTGAAGAGCAATGAGCTTCAATGATTCCCTAGAGGGTCTAGAGGCAGGATTGTTGCAGATTTGAAAAGAGCATTGCCCAGGAGACTGGACACTGCCCTGGACTAGCTATGGGACCTTGGTGAGCCACATCACTGATCAGTGCCTCTGTGTCTTCCTCTACTAAATGAGAGGCACAGACTCATGCCTGCAACACCCTTTCTTCCTTCCCACGTGGTCTCCTATTCCTGTTCCCCTGACTGTCATTCATCCCTCAGGACTGGGTGAAAGCATGACTCTGGAAGTCCTTCCTGGCTGCAAAAGCAGAGTTTGGCATTTTCCTTGGAGCTCTTCCCCATCATGCAACTGCTGTGTTCCTCACATGGCATCCAGTTTGTCTGTCTCCTGCTCTCCACCATGAACTCCAGGACTGCAGGGATGCTGGACTGGCACAATGCCTGGATCACATGTGATACAAATCTAATACATACTTGCTGACTAAATAAGCATTAGACCTTTAAGATTTCAACCAGCTAAATAATTCCATGGGAAGGAGTACTTTCTACAGACATTTATACTGTCGTAAAGTGACCAACTCTACAAAACAGGTCTTCTATATTGAATTGACTGAACAGGGCCATAGGTTTAGTTCCCCGGACCAATTAAATTGGTATCTCTGAAGGTAGGTGTTGTGGAGTCAGAATCATGTTTTCACAGTTCCCCAGACAATTCTAATACATAGCTAGGGATGAGGTTGCGTACCACAGATCTAGGAAGCTGCCGCTTATAGAACCAAGGGAAATGTACTTTAGGAAAATAAAGACTCCTTCTATGAAGCAGATAATCCCTTCATTCATCTATTCTGTAAATCCAGATTTTTAAAAAGCTCTTAATGCTGATATAATATCCTCCATTACCAAAAACTCTGGGTCACAAGCTCTTTTGAAATCAATGCCTCTTGATTAAAAAACTACAAGAGCCTCTTACAGACTGGGCACAGCACACCCTGCTGATGCTTGGAAAGAGGGGAGCAGATGAGAAGGAGAACTCTCTTTACCTTTCTCCTGAGAGGAGGTGGCTCTGAAGTCCCTAAACTGCTTTTGGGATTAAAAAAAAAAATCCTAAGCAGAACATCTGTGTGCATCTAGCAGTGGGCACCGTCATCATTTGGGCTGCTGAACTGCGCTGCCATGTAAGGCCAAGGCTGAATCCCTTGACTTAATCAAATCCTTTCCTATTAAAGAAATATGCCCCAGAAATAAATGCCAAATACATCTAGTATGCTGATGACGATCTGAAGAAAAACAGCATTTACAGACTATGAAGATGACCAAAGAAATGTCTGGAGTAAAATAACTCAGGCAAAGGATTTTAATGTTCCAGTGCTTGGAGACTCTCCAAGCTGCCAAGTAGCCCTTTTTAAATTCCAAAAACCTCTTTGTCATTTGCTCCAAGAGGGAGCAAGCCTTGCTCCAGGTTAATAGATCATTCTTAAAATGTAGAAGTAGTGATAATAATAGAGGTGGTAGCAGCTGATACCATTTCCTGAGTGCCGATCGCGTTATAGGTAAGTGTGAACTGGGTTCATGCTCTGGTGGCCACCAGGTCTGTGACCTTGGCTCCGTGGCTCAACCACTCAGGTTTCCTCGTCTGTACAGTGAGGGTATAAATAACACCACCTCGTGAAGCTGTTTTCAGTCTCTGCTGGCCCACTGCTCTGCTCTGCAGATGAAGTCACACCCTTGTAATAATGGCTCTCACTGGATACTCAATGTTTCTAGAGGTTTTACATGGTTTCATTTATTTCATTAAGCAATATTACTGGATTTAGTAGAACAAATGTCCTTTTGTAATCATGTTAGCTAAGATCTTTTCTGGAGGCAGTGGTCAAGTTTCAGAGGACATGTTGGACCTATGAGTCATACGATAATGAGGAACACCTGGTATCCTTAGATATTCTATGTCAACTCCTAGTTTGGCTCAAATTCAGATCACTGTCCTTTGAGATTCTGTCTAGTCCAGGGGTCAGCATATCTGGCTAGCATCTTGTTTTTGCAAATAAATTCTGTTTATATGTAGTCAATGGCTGTTTATGCACTACAACAGCAGAGCTGAATAGCTACAACAGAAATAGTACAGTTCATGAAGCTTCAAATATTTACTATCTGACCATTTACAAAAAAGTCTGCCAACCCCTCCCTGGTCTAGTCGAAGTTGTGTGAACTTCAGAGACAAGAAGAGCAAGCTCTTTAGGGTAACTCATCCTCTTACTGGTTTGCACGTGGACGCCAGGGCCTTCTGCACAGTGGGAAGCGTGATTTGAACTAGTGCCTCTTGAAATATCTTCTTCCGGATGGTGCTGCTGTCATAATCATATTGCTGTCAATACAGAAACATATGTTAAATAGTAACATTACAATCTGTTGACTTATGCTTTAACAAAAAACCCAGTTTACCTCTCTTTTCCCACGAATGTCTGATAACTCTTGTATGTCCAAAGCCTCAGAGATCTTTTCATGTAATTCCCTCACACTGCAGGCACAGGTTGTAACTGATAATGACCCACCTCACTCTTACCTTTTACAGGTATAGAAACTGAGGCAAGATCAAAACAGAGTGGTGACTTCTGCATTATAAAGAAGTTGGGGACAGAACTGGGGGTGAGTTTGTACTTTATTACTCCAGTCCCAGGTAGGTTCATGGAAACCATGATCATCTCTTACTCCACATCCTCAAAGCAGGGTCAGTTGGTTGTAATGATTCCACAAGGGAAGAGAAGGCCTGGCTAGTGTCTCCATTAATACTGTGACATGTTACCCAAAGAAGTTCAGTATCCAGAACAGGAAAGATGATTCTCTCTGTTCTGCAATGGACATCCCGAAATGGAAACCAGGATTTAAGTTTAGATGTCACTTCAAGGGGATCACAGATAAATCAGAGCGTAATCACAGGCAGTGAGAAGAATGGTCAGGCCAAGTGAAGAATGGTCAAAGAGATGACGGTGTTTATATTGGAGATCATAACTTAGGGCAAATTATAACTCTATTCAAATAACCAAAGGCTGCCATGTGGAAGAAGGCTAAGAACGAAGTGGGTAGAACTGGAATGACCAGTGGTGAGAACTTTGGTCTAACATAATGAAGCATGTTCTTGCTGTCAAGAACTAAAGTGGGCTATCTTGAGAGGCAGAAATCTTCCTGACAGTGCAGGTGTCCCAGCACGAGTGGGACGACCCCTGTGGGAAATTGCTGAACACTGAATATGAAGTTGAACTAAATGCACTCACCATCTCTTGCAAACCTGAGGACCTAATATTTGAACAGCTTTCTATGTTTTTTCTTCCTTTCTTTCTGTATGCTAAAGCATTTGACACTGACACTATCTTTTCTTTCAGCTCCATTGCAAATTCATTACTATGTATGTTACCATGATCAATATTACTTTTAGTATCAATGATTTGGTTGCTAGAGTTTCCTCTTGCCTGTGAGGCATCAAGATCAAGTCCGAAATTCAGAGGCCACCCCTAGGCTCTGTGGGACTTTGATTTTCTGTTCCAAGGCACTGTTTGGGGGAATTAGCAGCAAAAAAAATTGGTGGACTAGGTATATGACAGTTTATCCTTAAACTCACCATTAAGCAGCCTGTTGCACTTAATTAAGTCACATTAGCTTTCACAGAATCAGTTCCTCATCTGTACAATGGGGGCATATTCTAATTAATGCACAAGTTCTTGTGGGGATCAAGTAAAAGCCTTAAAAATACAACATATACGTGCAAGTTCCTATTATTAAAACTATTTTAATATACACTCATGCTGAAGTACATTTAAAACAATTTCATATGGTAGGTTTCTTTTCCTTGGAGTATTTCCTTTACTATGAGGTTTTGATTTTTCAAAATCAATAAAATATTTGCCAGTTTAATGGATTTTACTATATCGCAATCTCTTTGAAGAAAGAGGCTGCGACTTGCCTATTTTTACATCCCACATAAGGCTTATAGCGGACAGCCAATAAATGTTTGTCAAGTTCGAAATCTATGAAGGCTGGGATGAAGGCCTCTAGCTGTAGGTAATGAAGCTGGGGACCAGCAGTGACCACTAGATGGCAGAAGAGACACGGAAGTCACACTGGAGAAACCGGCTGGTTGACATCACTGGACTTTGGAGAGGAAGGGGTGGGAAAAGATTAGAGCAAAGGAGAGAACATGGTATTTTCCACTTCACAAAAGAAACGAGAGAAACAAGAGAAAAGAAATGATAGAAACACATTCTCATTTTATGCTTCCCACAAACAAGATAATGGTTTTACCTTTAAGACTCGGAGCTTAACCTTCTCAATGGCAACTGCAGTTTTGGAGGCCTCTCCTTGGAGATGTGGGGAAAGTAGCTGCTCGAATGTGAACACTGCATTCTCCATTAGCTAGAAACCAGAAGGGACACAGAAACAGACAACAGTCATAGGCTGTGATCACCGCCCACAGGCCTGGCTAAGTGGACCTGGAGAGCAGGGGCCATCACAGAGGAGTCCTCTCGGCGGCTCCTCCGGGGGTGACCCAGGGCAACATCACCCCACCATCAGGGCTGTGAGACAAAAAGTTACACGGCCACAGTGGGAGCAGGAAGAAGTTGGAAAACCCAAAACCACAGGACTGAACAAGCATTCTGTCATCTCCGTGGGCACTTCTGTTCTTTGACACCTGCAGCCACTGATTAAGGGATAAGGTGGGAGCCTTCTTCAACTGGTTTCTCACTGCACCTCCACTTTTAAGTGGTGTAACCACTCTGCAGCACATCTCTTCCTCTCTCTGCAGGGCTGGGAAGAGGGGCAGGTCAGGGATGGCTGGGGTCAGTGCTGACACGCTCATGGGTCAGAAAGCAGAATTAGTTCAGGTATCTCATTCTCTGCACCTTTGCCTGTGTTCCCGTCACCAGGGTCCAGTATTGCGAAAGAGACTTCTGCTAAACTGTTGCCCAATTTTGTTCCTTGTTCCTCTTTAATCCCTTACAACTCAAGGGTTATATAAAATGTATCATTAATCCTGCCCATAACTTTTATGAAAAAAATGTTTCTTTCTTCCCCAAGCCTGAGATCTCAAAGCATCCAATATATATATATATTTTTTTTTTTGAGACACAGTCTCACTTTATTGCCCAGGCTGGAGTGCAGTGGCACAATCTTGGTTCACTGCAACCTCTGCCTCCAGGGTTCAAGCGAATCTTTAGCCTCAGTCTCCAAGTAGCTGGGACTACAGGCACACACCACCATGCCTGGCTAATTTTTTTGTATTTTTGGTAGACATGGGGTTTCGCCACCCTGTCCAGGCTGGTCTTAAACTCCTGACTTCAAGTGATCCACCCTCCTTGGCCTCCCAAAATGCTGGGATTACAAGCGTTAGCCACTGCGCCTGGCCACAATATATACCTTTATCACACTTTCAACACTGTAGTGAATTTACCTAAGAATATGTCTCACTCAAGCTCCCTGACGTGGGATCTGGTACATGTCCGGCCCAAAGCTCTGGTTAGAGTATCTGTGTGAAATGGCGTGGTGTCCTTTAGAGCTTTCATGACTACACCCTTGTTCATTTAGGAAACACCATAATATGGAAGGATTTTGTGCTATTCATTCCTGTTCTTGGGGGAAAAGTTCTTTATGAAAAAAAAAAAAAACCTGTCAAGTAGACACAAGAAATTCAAATATGAAGCTGTAACTGATTGTTTGATTGATTGGTTTACTGTTAATTATGTCAGGGAATTAATTTAAGCTAGTGGTTCTCACTCCTGGCTGCATATTAGAAGCAGCAGGAATCAGGGTAGGGAAGTTCTATCAAAAAGTAGCCATATACGCTGGGCATGGTGGCTCACGCCTTTAATCCCAGCACTTTGGGAGGCTGAGGCAGGCAGATCGCTTGAGGTCAGGAGTTTGCGACCAGCCTGGCCAACACAGTGAAACCTCATCTCTACTAAAAATACAAAAATTAGCCAGGTGTGGTGGTGCATGTCTGTAGTCCCAGCTACTGGGGAAGCTGAGGGAAGACAATCACTTGAACCCAGGAGGCAAAGGTTGTAGCGAGCCAAGATCACACCACCGCACTCCAGCCTGGGTGACAGAGTGAGACTCCAACAAAGTACCCCCCCCACACACACACACACGTATGTATAGAGCAAAGTACCCATATATATATACATATGATATGTATAGAATCAGAATCACTGGGGATGGAGCCTAGACATCAGTATTTCCCTCAGGTGATTCCAATGTGTAGCCAAGGTTAAAGCACTGATGTGACAAATCAAGTAGTTATCAATTAATGCTACTTTATTTTTCTGAGCTATGTCTTCTCTATGATGTTCATCCACATGGAAGAAGGTGAAGCCAGTGGAGGACAGAACCTGTCCTCCTTCAACATGATGGCTAAAGAGATGCAGTGTATTTCCCTGAGCTACACTAGCAGCCGGTCTCACTGGCCAGCACCCATTTCTCTGCTCTCTCTCTACCCTAATCACCACGGATGCCCCTGCCACACCCACCTCCTGCATGTAGTTCTGTGTCCTCTGAACCACCAGATCAACGTGGGGGAATCTGAAGCGGCTCTTGAGATCCTGCAGGTGCTCGTGAAGCAGGTTGACTTTAGTATAACAAGGTTCCATCTTCACGGAATGCAGTGGAAGATTCATAAGCTGGTCTACATGCTGCATTTTGGTGAAAGGAAACATTAAACACCCTCAGGTTTAGAAGTGGTATTGCATGCATATTGCATATTACATACATTCTAAACAATCAAATGCATGTTGTTAACGTGAATCACTACTCGGATCCCTACATCTGTGACACCTTCAATTGCCTTATTTTCCTCCGGTTCCTAGGGCAGCTGTAATGCCAGAACAGAAACCAGCAGAAACACCAACTGGAAGATAGGGGAGCACCCAGGGGGACTCCAGCCTTTGTAAGCTGTTGATAGACTCTAAGCTCCCACTTCCAGAGCTTAAGAACCAGGCAGGCAGGCTCTGACACATGGTTGCTGCTGGGTTCCTAGGCTTCCAAAACCTCCTTTAATGAGTGACACTCCTCTTAAAAAACCCCAGGAGGTTGGGATGCTCCCTGGACTCCTGGACTTTGGAAGGGAAGCCAGAGTTCGTCACAGTTCTGTGAGGGTCTGCCAGGGCCCATAGGGCTTCCCTCTGCTACAGGTTGCTTCAGGTGCTAGTGGACGGGAAGTGGATAGGCAGAGGCCTGACCTGGGAGAAGTATCCAGTATGAAAAACTGGGGTCCCTCCTACTCTAGTTTGCACTCAGTTGATGAGGTCATTGGGCTTCCAGGATCAGACGTCATCTGCTAAAGCCCTAAAGTGCTATCAACAGATGTTGCAACAGAATGCATTCTGTTTTCCAAACTTATTTTAAAATCATTTTTTAAAGGGAATACTGGAGGTTTAAGATAAACAATGGAATGGGTGGGGTGGAAGGAGGCAGAAAGAAAGGTTCTGAAAATGAAGGCTCCAGGGAGAACTGGGGAATGAGGCAGGGTGCATATGAATAATATAGGATGCACTGTCCAACTTTGCCACAGGCAATACTTTCCTTTTTCTTCTTTTCCTGTCTTTTCTGTTACTCAGGGCAACCATCTTGCCCAGAGACCGTGTATTGAAACTCCTAGTAGGAGGTTTGATTAAAGATGAGGGGAGCCATCTGAGGGCAAATTTAAGCCTTGCCAGTTGGATATTGGGTGCTAAGCAGAGTGGCTAATGTCTATGTTTTATGACACGAATTTTGCTCTGGCCAGAATGAAAAAATTAATTTTTCTTTACAATGCAGCTTGGCCCACAGCACAATGGTGCAGCAAGCTGGGTCACTAGGGCCACTCAGGGAAAGGAAACCCAGAAGCCTGGCATGCCGGCCAAAAGGTAAGAATTTCTTAATAGTCAGATTTCTGGCTTCTCTCCCTCTCTGAAAACAATTGAATAAATGGTAAAAATCACTGGTTATCTCCATCTTGTTTTATGTCCTTGGGAGCTTGACTTTGTAACCACATAGTACTTTCTTTTGGTCTCTGCCTTCCAGAGAACAGGAAGTTTAGGGTTTACGTTGAGTAGTTAAAAGCCTTTGCAAACTCAAAATTAACTACTTTAGATTCCTTCTGGGAAGGGCAGTAGAGATTGTCCCATGCTGTAGCTCAGTAGCTAAGGTTTTGCCCTTTCACACTGGTGGTCTGGGTGCAATTCCATGCTTAGGAAATAAGTCCTTTCTGATTGAATATCTGTATGACCTTGTCTAGTTTCTTCTCCTTTACGGACTATCTTAAATTTTCCTTTATCTGAGCACCTGGGAGATTACCTTTGGTAAAGTTCAAAAGCCAGAAATATTGGCCATTTGGCCTGGCTAAAATTGGATAATAAGAAATGTTGAAAAGACTGTATTGAAGAGTGCTATGTTTAAAAGATAGCTTAATTAAAAGTGGATATTCAAGCTTTAACAGCCTGGACTCCTTGGGAAAAACAGGAGGCACCAGAGACCCCTTTCCTGGTTCTGTTCTTCCAAGGACTCCACCATAAAGCCAATAACCAATTAAGAAACGAAAAACTGGCAAATAAAAAAAAATCTTACAACTGCTATAGTAATGATCTGTCTGTATAATTACATATGTGTTGTGTGTAATGTTTATGTAAAGAGTTCTAATTAATTGGCTTAAGTAAAAATAACTGCTTAAATCAAATATTTTGAAAGCAAAATAAAAACTGTAAGGCCTTTTAGTTCATGTAACTTTAGTAATCCTTGGGAAATAAAAGCAACTTTAAAGATTATTAATAAAATAAAGACATTTTATCTAAATTATGCAGGTCAGATAATAGGTTTGTTAAATGCTTTAAGGTCATAAACTGCTTTGACTTTTGAAATTTGTTCAATTTATTTTGGAGACATTAAATTCTAAATAAAGCCTGGGGATATATGGAATTAGCCATGCCCCCTAGCTATGCAAAGAAAGTTATAAAGAACAGAGGTTTTATATAAGAGAGGATGTCATATGGTAAATTCTTGTCCTAAAGTAAAATGACTGGTTGTTTAAAAAGAGGGATGTTTAGGGCAAGTAAGAAAGTCTAAACGTGTCATATAAGGTCTGTGTAAGTTGTGAAATAATTTATTAAAAGGAATTTGTGACAGAAATGCTATTCAATTTAAAGCCTCCTAAATGCTTCATAAAATGCCACTATGACTTTTAACTGTACAGCTTGCCTACTTTACAGCTATGTAAGGCCTGGGACACTAGGCTCCACACCTACTACGTAATTAAAATCCCTTACTTATCAAGGTTTTTACCAAACATAAAAGTTGCTAATAGTTAACACTGTAATACGTAATTGAGCCTACTGAAAAAATAGGTTTACATGCAAGGTGTGTAAGGCGAATGAAATGTGATTTTTGTAAGAGATTATAAGAAGGTATAGGAATGTAAATTTTTGACCAGGTTAGAGGGTTAAAGGATTATTTTAAATTAAATAAAGCTAAAGGGTTTGAACAAGTTGTGGAAGGTTTATAAAAAATCAATTGTAAGAGATTCTATGTGTGAATATATTGGCTAAATAAAATGACATTATTATTTTTTCCCTAAATTGGACATTGGAATAAAAGCACCACAGAATTTTCTTGGAACACTGTTCTGCTCTGAGGAAAAAAAAATTCTAAAATTCTATAAAAGGTTTATAAAAATCTTACCTTGTGATCAAACTAATTAAAACTGAATATATTTATAAAATGTTATTAAAAACTAGCTTTAACATTAAAAATACACGAATGGAAACATAAAATTTGGCTTTCTCTTTTAAAAAGGATTTTTGTGTACTATTAAAAGATAATAAAAGGTTTTGTTTACCTTTTAAGTAAACTACAAAAGAAAAAGTGGGGGGAAAGAAAGGAGACAGTCAGTTGGACTTATGCTAACATCACTGGATCTTGTTTAAAAAACTAGTCTCCTTTCTATCAGAATAATGTTTCATCCTTTTAAAAATGTTTGAGTTATCATTTTGGCTAAATGAATGACTTATGTTAATCTAAGATTCTATTTTGTAATATTCAATGTTTTAAACCTGTGGTATTTAACAAACCTTTCAAAACCAAGCTTTAGATTATCATGCTAAATTGGTCAATGCTAAAATTGTTTAAATATACAATTGGAATGAACTCCATGGTCTAAGTCAAATTACCCATGATAACCCATTAGTCATCAGTGTTGGGCACTAAATTGTAGAAACAACTGGTATTCAAGAGGACATAGTCCTCTTATGTTAAGCACAGACTCATGAAGAACTAGGATAGCTGCCTTGTCCTTCCTGAGTCCCTGAGCTTTTGTTTAATAACAAAAAATGACTCGCCATGGAAAAGATAAAATAATCCAAATTGAATACACTGATGTGGTGACTTATAAATTGTGGAAATAGTTTAGAACCAATGTTCAGTTCCATATTCCTGGGAAAACAATAACAGCTTCAGGTACGTTTGGCTACCTGATGGGCCATTTAAACATTTACAAAGGGATTTCATTCAATTGTCATTTTCAATGCACGTTTCCTGGTTGTACAAAAGCTTTCCCACGCTAGAGGCCTGATATTATAACAGTAGATTTTTATTATGCTATGATGTATTTTCACCAGGTAAAGAAAACTTTTTTTGGTTCACTGAGGACAATCCCTTCATAATCTAGAATCTGGACATTAGATCTTCTGAAAACATCAGAGAAAGGCTGTCCTTGCCCTCCATACTACAGCAAAGCTTTGGAGCCTTGAACCTTGGGTTCATAATCTCACAACTGAGAAGGGTCCCTCCACACTCCTGGAAATGTACACCTATTAAACCCCTTAAGCTAAATTAACCAGGGAAATTTCTCCCCAGAAGATGACATTCTTGATGTGAACAGCTTTTCCCAAGAGTATGTGATTCCCAAGACTTCTGCTATCACAAGACTCTGATCTTTGAATATTTTCTGTGTATGCTTCTATGAATAATATAAATGAAAAGGGGGTCTATAATGTGCACTTAGAGGGTATACTTTTATTTGTGAAGGATTTTGCAGCCAGCCTTATACATGAATAACTTTATACTTTCATAGATAAAAGATGAAGGCCTAATGTAGGTGAGAAACTTTAGTGGTATATATGTTGCCTCATAATCAGTCAAAACTCCTCTTAACCTGCATCATGGATTAGAGAGAACATTGCCAGGAGGCCTTCACTCTTCTAGAAGGACATCATTTGTTAGTTCCTTTTTCCATGGTTTACAATAAAAGAGGCAATAATTAGAAATGTCTCCCTCATAGTAGGCCCTACAGCAGATTCTGCTTTAAAGGCTATCATTGCACAACAGACTTTAAATTCTCTTGTGAAAGTTTTGCTAAATAATAGAATTGTCTAAACAGAAAAGTACCTGTGGCCTATGGAGAAATACATCAAATGTAGATTATAAAAATTCAGTTGTAGAGGATTAATGAAAAGACCACTTAGTCAAGTGAATAGACTCTTCATCTAACTCATTCTTTAATCTACTTCATTTTAGGTGGTTTGGTTTATGGGTAAGGAGCATACTCCAAACTCTTGGTATTATCCTCCCAATAGTCATAATAATAGTCTTTCTGGTGCACTGTATTCTCTCAAAAGTTTTAAATGTTTGCATGCAGCCATCTCTAGAACCTCAAACGGTCCCTCTTCAACTGAAATGACAAAAGCTGAAACAAATGAGCGACTGTGAGGACTCCGCAATGTATACGAATGACATGCTGAGACTGGAAACCCAAAATGATGGTAACTGAGAGTGGCACTAAGCCCTAAGTATTGGTCACACTCTCACCTAAGTGAGAACCTGAGAAAAAACGGGGAATTATTTTTTAACAAAAATTTTACATAGGAGGCCCTTATTTTGGACTAAGCTCATGTACTAGGCCCCAACAAACCAAACTAAAATAGAGTCACTTGTGCTAAATGTGACATAACCAAGCTAGGGCTTTAGAAAAACACATAGATCCCAGACAGACTAGGTTTTGTTTTTCTCCTGTAAACAGGATATTCCAGCATAAGGAGGTACCCTCTACTTAGTCCTTATTCCCTCCTTGCAAAACCCACTGTTCCACTGTTTCCCAGTGGGTTTCAAAACCATATAATTACATTTACAGTAGTGATAGTAACCTCAATGACTAAGGTTTTGGTCATTCTCTCAATTGAGAAAATGACCAAAAGGGGGCAATTGTTAACAAAAACTAAATATGGCCTGAGAAAGACTCCGTACTTCTATATTTGAGTCCTTGTGGATGAACTGTAACCTTACTTAATAGTCAGACAAAATTGAAAACCTAACTTAGTAGTATGCACCTGTAATAACAGCTGAGTGTTGGCCAATCCCAGCGGCCATACTTCAACCACTCATAGACTGCTGAATGTTCAAACTGTGTTCAAATAAGGCAAATGCCAGGCTATAACCAATCTCACTGTTTCTGTACCTCACTTTCAATTTCTGTATGTCACATGACCTTTTTTGTCTATAAACTTATTCTGACCATGAGGCACCCCTGGAGTCTCTGTGAATCTGCTGTGATTCTGGGGGCTGCCTGATTCTCGAATGGTTTGTTGCTCAATTAAACTCCTTTAAATTTAATTTGGCTGAAGATTTTTTTTAAAAAATCAGATCTCTTATCATGAGACTATATTTTTGAAAACAAACCAACAATGTTCTATAAATGAGGATATATACTTGCATGAATAAAGAAAAACTATAGGAAAATATATATCAAGCTATTTCTATTAGTTAATTCAGAGAGTTGGGAATAGGGGTTGCCTAGGAGTCTGGGGTGGACTAGGATCAGAGGGTATCAGTGATGGTGATTAAGTTTGCTTTTATATATATTTGAGTGTATTGTTTCACTTGTACAAACAAGTTATTATTTTTCTAACTTGAAAACCATTAATAAAAATATCAGGTAGATGGATGGATGAATAGATGGATGATCAGGTGTCTGAATTAATGGAAGGAAGGCTGGATAAATGGAGGGAAGGGCAGAAGAATGGAAGGGAAAAAAGAAGGGAGGAAGGAATGGAGGAAGGGAGGGAGAAATGGCAGATGAAGCCTCAATGGCAGATGAAGCCTCACAGCCAGGCAGACCATTCACGCCCAGATCCTCAGCTTTGTATCCTACCTCCTTTAGCTGGACACTGTCTTTGGTGGTCTGGAAGTTCTGGCTGAGTTCGTCCACTTCTTTTTCAAAGAGTACACGTACTTCACTAAATCCCGAGCTCACTGGTCCCATGAGCTCCTCCAGGATGGATGCCAGGAATGGCTGCACACTCTCTGCACAGCTTTTCTCTGCTGGCTCAGCCACCATTGCTGGGGTAGGAAATAGATAAAACAAAACAAAACAAAAAACCGTGACATAGGGCAAAACTGGGTTTGTGGGCACTGGAGCCAGACCAGAGCTGAATGGTGCCCCATGGAGCCATTTAACAGCCAAGGCAAGCTCAAGTGGCCATGATAGACTAGCACAATGAGCCCGGTGCCCGTGGTCACAAGAAAGGGACCACTAGACCCTTTTGAGAACTGGAACAAACCTATCCACATCCCAAGCTTTCCTCTGCCCTGGGATAAGATGCATTTTTCTGCTTGGTCCCTCTGAACATGCAACTCTTCATGTGAAAAAGAAAAGGCTGGTGATCCACCGATCTACTGTCAATCACCATCATTAAATATGCACAGTTTGTCTTCCAAAAGCACAATTTATTGTTTTAATTTGGTTCTCTAGGAGTTTATTGCTCAGTGTAATTCCATCCCCCTCTCCTCACCAAAATACTTTTTAAGAACTCTAGTACATTCTTTTCTTGAGCCATTGGAACCAAATTCCATTCAGTTTGCCACCCTACCTCCCGTCCTCATTCCTGATTAAAACAAGACAAAACAAAATCACAACAGGTTTTTCTGATCAAGACGATATGCTTAGTGACACAGATGTAGACTACATTTTGATCATGAAGAGGAAAGAAAAAATGTCACTATAATTCCACTCCCCAGAGGAAAGTAGTGCTCTTTGATTTAGAAGAGGGAGAGCACAGTGAAGCTCCTGGTCCAGTCTGGGTAGCACATGGAAACCTGCATTGTTTTCAGAGCAGAGGTGATTCTCATGATCAGCCAAGAAGCCACAATGGAGTGAAGGAGGCTGGAACTAGAAGAGGACTGAGCTCCCTCCACTGACTGGAAGGCTAGCTTTGTGGATCTAGGCAGGTCACAGAGCCTTGTCATAGAATCACAGAATGAAGAACAGAAGCACAAATGGAGCTGGTGTCCAGTCTCTCCACTTTACAGATGGAAAAAATGAGGCCTGGAGATGTTCAATGACTCGACAAATGTTACACCCTAATTTGCAGGAGCAGGGCTACCATTCAAGTATCTTTCTTAAGTTCTTTTTGGCAATTTGCCTACAGTGAGATGAATGGTCTTGTTCTTATTTCAACTGGCAGAAATATTTCACAGAGTTGTGCAGGGCCAGATCATGGCCTCTTATTCTGAGAATCTGAAATGACTAATACTATGAATATTACAAATCACTTATAAATATTTGGGATGTAAAATATTACACAGGTCATAACATTATTTAAAAAAACCCTTTCAATTGTATGATCCAAATATGACACCATCTAAGAGTCTTCTACAAATGACTTGCTTGACACTAAAGCGTAAAACTGTTTGTCAGGAGAATAAATTAATTATTAGTTAATTAACTTTAAAGAGAGGAAGTATTTGAAAAGCATCTAATTGAAATTTCAGAACAATGCTGAATATGGGTAATATACAATAAAGATGTAGCAGCAACTGGCAGATTTCACCTGCTAGGTGAGGCTGAGACAGGCACAAGAGGGCCGTGGGAGGGAACGTTCCTCTCTGCCCTCTTTCTCTCTATCCCTACTGACCACAGTATGCTCCCGTCCCCTCTCTGCACCTTTATTCAATGTTCCTTTACCTTGCCTTCCTTCCTCTACCTCTGCTTGTAAACATCCTACTCCTCTCTTCAAGGCCCAGTTCCAATTTCACCATAACCTCCTGGAACCCCCGCATGGCTTTCTGAGCTATGGTCTGCAGGTGTTTCCTTATGGGCTGGATAAGTTCCAGGTCCCATTTGTGTATGTGCTGCTATTTTTCTTTTTCTTTTTTATTTCTTTGTTTTTGAGACGAAGTTTTGCTCTTGTTTCCCAGGCTGAAGTGCAATGGCGTGATCTCACCACAACCTCCGTCTCCCAGGTTCAAGCAATTTTCGTGCCTCAGCCTCCAAAGTAGCTGGGATTACAGGCATGCATCACCATGCCTGGCTAATTTTTGTATTTTTTTTAGTAGAGATGGGGTTTCTCCATGTTGGACAGGCTGGTCCCGAATTCCCAACCTCTGGTGATCTGCCAGCCTCAGCCTCCCAAAGTGCTCGGATTACAGGCGTGAGCCACCGCACCCGGCTGTGCAGCTATTTTTCAAGCAGGCAGAAATGCTGCTGTGATGCATGTGTTTGTGTTTGACACATTAATTCATAAGCCTTACTGAAGTGAAGGAAGGAGCTGAACAGAGTGATGATGCCTGAAAGGTGAGGGCCGGAGGTGGGTTTGGAGCCCGACTCTACCACAACTAGCTCTGGAATCTCAGCAAGTTACTGAATTTCTACCTCATTATTTTCATCTGTAAAATGGAGATCATAAAAGCAATTATGGTGAGGATTAAGTGAGTTTACTGTATTAAAAGTGCTTACAACTCTGGAAGTGGCCCCTTGGAAGGACCGAGTAACTGTTAGCTCTTATTGTACCTGTTGGCGTTGGCGTTTTTTCCAGGACTCCGACACTAGACCTGTGCTCTCATTATGAGGGGCCCATGTAGACTTCTTGAGGTTGAAATGGGATCGATGCTCGCATTAGGACCACTGTGCTCTATGTTCCTGCCTCTGGTGGGCACATGTTTTTCCTTCTGTTTCAGCATCTGTGGCATGTTCTGCATCTTCCTCTCCTTATAAAATCACATTGTCTCCTTTGAATCATTCTAGCCATTGTACTCAGCAGAAATAGAATAGATGCTTATTGAATGAATAATTGTGCAGCAGAACTAAAGTTCAGGGGCTTTACTCCCAAGAGTGATATGGGAGGAAATGGAGAGATCACCATTTAATACTCCCCAGGTTTTTTTTTTTTTTTAAGAAATCCAAAGCCCTTTATTAATGCAGCCTAAAGTACACTTCCTTGTTTTAAAGATGGAGCACTGGATGCCTGGTTAAAATGTGTTTGTGGTATTTCATTTCATTTATTTATTTATTTGGGGGCTTTCTGGCAAAAACTGGAAAGCCTGCTAGACAAATTCTAAAAGAGCTGTAACACTGACATTCCATTTAAAAAGGACTTGATCATTACTTCCTTTTATGGCTTCTTTTAGGAAATAAATACTAATCCTGGGCAAAATCTTTTTCCATCATATGTGGATACACCAGAGCCAAAGAGATTTAGGCAAAGGAGGATGATTTAATTTCAGTCATGAGAATGGCTATGGTTAGGCCCAAATTAGCCCCAGATAGAACAAATTTTGCCACAGGAGTTGAGTGTTGGCAGTTTTAAGTAGTACAGAGTCTTTAAATATATAGTCAACTCTAGATTAGTTATGCTAATGGAGGAATAAGAGACGTGAATAGTAGAAAACATCAAATAGTTTGAAATTAATGTAGAGCTGGCTTTGGAAAGGATGGCGTAAATAGACACACAGAGATACACAGACACACACACCTGTGCTGGAGCTGGGCCTCCTCTAACCTCCTCTCATCAGGACCTGTGCTAAGAACCCTGAAGCAAACTGGGCTGCAGTGGAAAGGGGGCCTGAACTGCAGAGGATAATCCACAAAGCAGACAGCCCAGAGACTCAAGCCTCCTGAGCACAGGAATAGGGTGTTCCTTGGTCACTGGTAAAGCTCCATTGTCTGACTTGGAAAGCACTTAGTGAATAGTTTCTAATGAATGAATGAGTGAGTGAGTGAATAATCCGAGAACTCTCGAAGAAGACTGTCCATAAACAATCACAGATAAGCCTGCAAGCTTCTCCTCTGAAGTGACACTAGGTGTGGTGTGTTTGTTGGGGTGTAGAGGCCCCAGATAGAATGGAGAACCATAGAATTTCATTCTGTAGGATTCCTTAGAGGCCATCTAAGGCCTCTTGTATGGGACTAGGTAAACTGTTTTCTGTAAAGGACTAAATAGTAAATATTTGTGCCTTTGTGATCCGTAAGGTCTCAGTTCCAATTATTCACTTCTGCTGTTGCAGCACAAAAGCAGCCACAGATGATATGTAAGTGAATGTGCCTGGCTGTGTGCCAATAAAACATTTACAAAAACAGGTGGTGGCCCAATACGGCTCAAGGGCTTCAGTTTACCTACCCCACTCCTGTGGATCCTCCTAATTTCAGAGGAGGACACTGAGGTAATTAGAAGTTGAGTGACCTCCCCAAGTACTCATGGACTGGCTAATATTGGAGTTGGGGCTACAAACCCACATTCATTGGGTTTGTAGTGTCATTGGGTATGACTCTAAGCCAACATTTTAGGTTTTCCTGTTAGAGGAAAATCCATGTATTCATTGATCCGAATATTCACTGAGAGTCTGTATATGCCCGGCGTGGCACCAGGCCCTGGGTGTACTTGAGTAAACCAGAGTGACATGGCTCTGCTCTTTGAGAGCTTATAGCAGAGAGCAGGCAGGGCAGAAGCCATTCTAATTCAGTATCAGGAGGGCTACAATGGGACTTGGGAGTGCAGGCAGTATCGGAATACACAGGCACTGCCAAAGGCAAGAAGCAAACTTTCCTCTGCCTTGTGTCCATGAAGCTACCATGGGAAGGCCCAGGCCCCTGATGGTACCTCCAACATGCTCCTGTTGCAGCTGTGATCACCTCCTCCCAGTTTCTTAAGCATAACTATCCTCTGAAACCATGCATTCCTGCTACACGGTGGATCCCCGCGTGTACAGGTTATTTAATTAGTAAGAGCATGGGTTATCTCCACTGACCTTTGATCTTTCCAATTAAATAGTTCTTTGAGTTCACAATCTGATCCATGTCTGAACGGATTGTTGCTTCCAGGCCTTTTGCCAGAGCTCTGCATTCCTCCTTCAAGACACTTAATCCTTCTGAAACTTGACGCTGAACCAGGGTGTAGGCCTCCTCGAGGAGCTGCAACAGGGAATGACACATACATCAGGGCTCTGTCACGTGGAAGCACCGACGGAGTCAAGCAGGGGGAGGAGTCTTCATTACAGACCATAACATAAACAGAACTGCACACACACTGTCATTTTTCTTTCAAAGTGGGAGTCTGTTTGGATTAGTCTTCATGTAAACGAGATTGAGTAGGTTTGAGGTAGGCATTTCTACACTCAGGGAAGGAATTATCAAACAACAACTACAAATGTCCTAAAAGAAAAGGGAAGGGAATGTTCCCATTTTGAGTAGCTCAGCTGTGGTGCAAAACCATTGCTTACACCAAGCCAGGTCCTCTTTCTGTCGTTCTTCTTCCCCTTCATCTTAGGCAACAGGTCTGTCTGAAGAGTGGGCAGGAGCTCCTCCATCACCAGATTACTCAGGATCTGCACAGCAGAAGACAGCCCAGAGTCAGTCAGTCTGTGATGGCTACATCTGAACATCAGGCCAACTAAAGATGTCCTGATTAGCTGTCCCTGTCCTAGACCAGATGAATAGTGTAACCTACTACAGAGGCCACAGAAATCCCAACTAAGACAATCTTAGAGGCTGAACATTCTTAAACATCCACAAGGAACAGTAACATCTGCTGATATTCTCCCCTTGTTTTCCCAATGAAAAAAACAAATTTCCCAGTTTCAAACCTCACATATTCAAATTTGTGACGTTGATCATGTTGGGGTCACTACCTGCCGGGGTCTGTCCTACAGACCCCAGCTGTACCACAGATGAATAAATGCACTCACACACAGAATACAGTGAACAAGTGGGTTGAGGGGTTGTGAGCTTCTTACAGAGAGAGATCACAGCTATGCAACACCCGTTAGCTCGCCCTCTCCCCATTTATTTTAGTATAGATTTAATAACAGAGGCTTTAAGTCAATACACTTAATAGAGAAAGTTTAAAGGTCAGGTTCTGATGCTTAAAGCAAACCCTATGAATTGATAATATCCTTGGTTAACCTCCCCACGAGAGGGCCAACCAGCTCAAAGTTTAGTTTTAAGACCACATGAGTAAACAAGTTAATTAGGTAAACTCCCCCACATACCCTAGCTATTTGCCTTACTTATTAACTAAATGTAAAGGGGATTTAGGCTACCTTCAGCCGAAACTACTACTGAAACTATGAAAAAACCCTTCCAAAAGGGTTTGAGATTATATTCTATAAACTTTCTCTACCATTTTTCCCTTAATATTTTTACCATCATCCTGAGGGGATTCCTACATAAACTAGAAGAACTTAGAGGGTAGAGTAAAATGGAAGATTTCAATAAGGGATAAGCACATCTTTAGTAAAATCGTGAAGTGAATGCTAGGCTTGGTTTTGGTGGCTTGAGTCAGTCTGTGTTCCCTGGGACTGTCATTCCTCTTAAGCCCCTTCATGATCAAGGTATTGAAGTATCTTCATGCTCTTAGTCCCTACTGTCCCCTGAGCCCCATCATCATCCTCTTTAATGTTTAGAAAAAGAAGGGAGGAGCAGTGTGAAGAAGTGAGAATGACGCCTGGACCAACTAGACCCCATGTGCTACTGCATTCCACCATGCAGCACCTTCATCTAGCACTGGAGAAAGGCTGAGGGGATGCTCCAGGAGATACAGCCACATTGAAGGATAAACCACAAAAAAGATCCACAAGGCTGTCTGCTAGACCTGCTCTTCCAAAGCCAGAACCCAAGCCTCAAAAGGCCCCTGCAAAGAAGGAAGAGAAGGTACACAAAAGGAAAAAAGGGAAAGGCTGGCACTGGCAAGGAGGGAAATAATCCCACAGAAAATGAAGACGCCAGAACAGACCAGGCACAGAAAGCTGTCGGTGCTGGAGACACCAGGGGAAGCACATGCATTTCTAGTAACTGTGTACTTCTGGTGACTGTACAATTTGAAATACTTGTTTTTTTAAATGGAGTTTTATAAAAATGCAGAATGTTGTCTTACCTTTCTTAAAGCTATGTTATTATCACACAGAATATTTCATTGTTTTTGGTGGAGGGGGCATATGTCACTAATAGAATGTGTCCAAAGCTGGACTGATGAGGGGAAACACCTTTCTTTCCAGTTTTGAGAAACTTCCTCTTGGCTCTCAGAAGGGGATTCCCTGGCATTGACACACATAGCAACCTTGGCAGAAACACCTTATGGTGTGGAAAAACAAAAATTCTTTTTTATTTCCTCTTCTCCCTTTCTGCCTTTAGTATGGTCTCAACTTCCTTAAACCCAGAGACCTGTTGGGACCTGACACCTAAAATTAGTTAGCAGTCAGGGAGTCACCTGGACCTTCCAGTCACCTCTATTGAGAGGACATCTCTTAAAAGAACAGCAGTTACTTATTTAGACTGTGGATTTCCAGACTGATGATTCTGCCATTTTCATTTCATTTCCTGAAAGTCAAGATTGGCTCACAAAAAGTTGTTAAACAACATGCTACATGTGAAATGTCAACCCACACTGCAATCAAGAGTCTAAGCAAATTATTTCACTGGGTTTTATACAGCTTTCTGATATTGGCTCATTGAAGAAGAGAGTTTGCAAGTTGTATACTACTAGTGATTGTCTGCTCATGTCCTGCCTAATATACTATGATTGCTTATGAAAAGCATCTTTAGACAGGGGGATGGAGACAGCAAACCACCATGCCATGTGTGTACCTATGCAACAATCCTGCAAGATCTGCACATGTGCCCCAGAACTTAAAGTATAATTTAAAAAAGCATCTTTAATAAGGCTGGATACAGTTTTAAAAAGGAAAAAGAAGAGAATAATAAATATTTTGGAACAATCAAACATTTGAAACATTTATGGGAAGAGTGTGAGATAATTGAGACTAAAACAAATAAAAAAAGGAAAAACTAAAAAAAAAAATGGGAGGGAGTGTCTAAACTTTTCAGGTGTTTTTAAAAAATGTGTTCCCACATCGCTCCTAAAATTTTGCTTGGATAAATTAAACTATTTCTTGTGAATCTGAGCAGTATTCTACACATCCACTCTTGCTACTGGCCCCTCCTTCTTTACCCTTGCCCCTGAATTGCAGCAGATTTGCTGTTCAAATTCACTTTCACCATGAGTCTTTCGAGGCCCATAGCTCAGCTGGCAATCATAGTCTACACGTTAAGATTTACTAACAGGGCAAGCATAATTTTAAGAAGGGAAGCAGGCAGAAAAGCAGGGAATCACTTGAAGCATCTGTTCTATGAGTTTGAAATAATATTTATCCAAAATAACTGATCTCCTCCTTTCACTTCTCATAAAAATTCAAATTATGCTTTGGGAATTAAGGAAGATTTGCTCTGAGGTCACTGATCAGCCTCATGCTAGTGGAAATGCTCATGAGCTCATTCGATCTTGCCTGTAATCAGGGCTCTGTCACAGCAGGGTGTATCGCTTTTGCTGAACCAAACAGAAACACTCTCAGGGTAGACGTTGATGAGCCATCCAGCTCACTGTGCCTACAGGTTGCTGGGAGAGAAGGTACTCAGCTCAGGGCAGCAAGTGGGGCTCCTCTCATCTGACATGTGCATCTGCCTGGTGTGACAAAGGTTATGGTGGGGACGGGATTTCCATTAGCCCTGGTAATTCACTGGTTGAGATGTTTTTGACCTTTCTTCACCATTCTCTGGGGGCAGTCGAGAGATGAATCACTGTTTTCTGCGGAGTTTAAGAGGAACCTAACATGTGCAAAACTCCATGGAAATTAGCAGGTCCAACAATTATTGAAAGTAATGGCAAAAACCACAATTGCTTTTGCACCAACCTAATAGATTCAGTGGGTAAGTAATAATCCACCAGCTGACCCTGCTCAATGGGATAAGCTCTTGTTTGGAACACATTTGCCCAAAGTGTGGCAGGGGAAGAGTGAGCCAAGAGGAACCGAGACCAATGCCAGAATTTAAAATCAGTGGGTTGACATTATGAAACCCAAGGGTCATAAGAATTGTCCCAATTCATCATTTTGCAGAGATTGGTTAGAATTTTAGCTTAAGTGTGAAACAGGGTTGAAAATATAAAAATGTTACATATAAAGGCCAAAGAAAAATAATGTTCCATTTGGGTGGGCTTAGAGTTTCTTTAGTCTTTCCCACACAATGTTCCAAGAAATTTAGTTCTATTTTACAGCTTAGGGAATTAAAGGAAATATGTCTGGGAAGAAAAAGAAGGGGTGGGAGTGGGTTCCAAGTAGGGGAGTGATACGGTTTGGCTATGTCCCCATCTAAATCTCATCTTGAATTGCAGCTTCTATAATTCCCATGTGTTGTGGGAGGGACCTGGTGGGAGATAACTGAATCATGGGGCAGTTTCCCCCATACTGTTCTCATGGTAGTGAATAAGTCTCAGTGGAGCTGATGATTTTAAAGGGGGTTTCCTTTTTCACTTGGCTCTCATTCTCTCTTGTCTGCTGCTACATAAGACATGCCTTTCACCTTCGACCATGATTGTGAGGCCTTAACAGCAACGTGGAACTGTGAGTCCATTAAGCCTCTTTTTCTTTATACATTACCCAGTCTCAGGTATGTCTTTATCAGCAGCATGAAAACAGACTATTACAGCAGGGGAGTGGGGCTCAGGGAATAGCCACAGGGCAGCAGAGCCCCTGGGTGCTGAAGCTCAAGTGTGTCTCATCCCAACCACCATCTTCACCCTCCGACCTTCAGCCCCACCCTGCCCTGACTGAGTGCTGCCTCTCACCTCCCCAGAGCCCACTGTGGCATTCCCTACCATGGTGTGCCTCCACAAGCAGAGTCTGAAGCCTTTGGGCTCTTTTAGAGAAAGTAACTAATCAAATAAATCATAATAATGAAGGAATTCCCTAACTTCCTCCCCTCAGAATAATATCCACTGAATTTTAACATAAGCGACCTAAGAATATCACTTTAGTTTTTTGTTTGTTTGTTTGTTTTTTTAATGGGGGTGGTGGCTAGGGGAGTGTTTGCATACTTAACTGGTAGGACTTAGAGATCTAAAAATTCAATCACTCCTTTAAGAAACTAACCATGTCAGTAGGTTGATCAAAACCAACAAACCCAGTATCACCCCTTAAAGGCCACACCATACTGCTTCCTTTCAGATGCTGAGCTGTGAGGAAGGTGTGACATCCAGAGAGACCACCCTCCTTCCGGAGGCAGGCCCCATGGTCTCACCAGGCTGCTGGCCCAGGTCCCTTGTGCTACTGAGTGGCCATGGGTGAAAGAATCCACTCTAAAGGGGTCACATTCAAGATTTTTCAGCAAAAGACAACTCTGGAGAATATGGACAAGGCCTAAAATATGTGGGTAGTTTTTTTTATTTTTATTTTTGGTCTTGAAACTGTTCTGTGGGAATTATGAGCTGTTCTCTAGCCCATCTTGGTATTTTAAAAGCAAATAATAAATATACCACATAGCTAGAGATATTTTACAGTTGCAAAGCCCTTTCCCTCATGATCTCATTTGATATATTTATATTGACAAGTAGAAAATATGTTGATGTTTTTACTGACATACAAATATTTTCACCTTAACAGTCTGACAGGCAAGTTATTCTGAGATAGTTGCTTTGCCTGGACACTTGCCTAAAATAACCAACACCATGAGGGCCTTCCACACTTGCTGTGTGAGTCATTACTTTGAAGGTAATGGAACAAGGCTGGAAGTCTGAATGCAGGCCCCTAGGGTAGAGGGGTTCAGGACAGGATTATGATTAAGGTCTTAGCAGACAGGAAGAAAAAAATGCAAATAAACCCAAAGCTTTAAACAAAAGATGTCATTTTCTCAAACTCGGTTATGCTATACCATAGAGTGGTGGTTTCTTTGGGCCCATAGGCTATGCCGTTTTCTTTAACCACTTGGTGGTTTCTTTGGGTCTCTGGCCCTTTTTTCTATGAGTCTTAAGGTAGATACTGCTTTACTGTTACGCTCCAGGTCTTTGAGTCTGTGGGGAACCTTAATCCTCACCTGGCCCCGCACAGGAAGCTTAGGAAGCCATTTCCTTTTACCAGCTTCTCCAAGCTGGTTTAAATGCATTTCTGTAACAGACTAGCTTTGTGACTTTAGCCGACTGCTCTGAATGTTCTTTCTCTCACCTGGAGGGTGCCGGACAAATAATCCTGAAATGCCTCTCCAGCACTCACATTTTATGAGTCTGTTATTTTGCCAAAATACTTGAATTCTGGGAGGAGCAAAACCACTTTTTTTGTTTTTTCTTCGAGACAAGGTCTCACTCTGTTTCCCAGTGCAGCAACACAATCACGGCTCACTACATCCTTGAACTCCTGGGCTCAAATGATCTTACTGTCTTGGTGTCTTGGTTTCCCAAATAGCTGACACTACCTGCACATACCACCATGCCCAGCTAATTTTTACAAAACTTTTTGAAGAGATCGGGTCTCGCTATGTTGTCCAGGCTAATCTTGAACTCTTGGATTCAAGCAGTCCTCCCACCTTGGCCTTCCAAAGTGCTGAGATTACAGGTATAAGCCACCACAGGCAGCCCCTGTGAAACTTCTTACTGGGACACTTGATAACTCCAGTGATTTTTTATCTCTTTTCTGCTTGTTTTGTTTTGTTTTGCTTTCCCACTTAAAACGTTTTTTATACTGCAAAATTAGGAGCTTACTATGACCACTTGCACGAATGCTTTACAATCTCCATCTATATAGAGACACACATACATATACCCCATGCGCATATGTGCCTTGTCTTCTGCATGCTTTCTATGTGTGTCTGCCTTACCATGATGGCAAGGGATGAGTAATTTCTCTCTCTTCCAACTTATACCACTTAGCACATAATCAGTCCAAAGCCAAAAGCCAAAAGTAAGCAAAAGAAAAGACAACAAACATAAACTCAACTCTCAGAAAAGACTTATTAAATACCTATTTTCAATGGCATCATGGAGGAATGTGAGTTCACATAAGTTTTCAAGTGAAAGAAAAAAATGAAGCAAGTGGCATGGCTGAACTCAGGGAGCTATTGATAAATAAATGTGTAACTTAGTATATTCCCATGGTTGGTGTTGGTCTTTCACTGGGTCAGAAGTAGAAGCCATCATTTCCTTTGCCATTTGTCCACTTAGCATATAACCCTGAAACTATCAGCTCCACAGGGTCAGGACCATTCTGGTCTTGTCCATCTCTGGATCACTAGCCCCCACCCCAGTGCCTGGCATAGAGTCAGTGCTCAGTAAATAGTAGTTGAGGCCAGGCATGGTGGCTCATGCCTGTAATTCCAGCACTTTGGGAGGCCAAGGTGGGTGGGTCACCTGAGGTCAGGAGTTTGAGACCGGCCTGGCCAACATAGTGAAACCCCGCCTCTAAAAATGAGCCAGGCCTAGTGGCATGCACCTGTAATCCAGCTACTTGAGAGGCTGAGGTAGGAGAATCGCTTGAACCTGGGAGGCAGAAGTTGCAGTGAGCCGAGATTGCGCCACTGCACTCCAGCCCAGCAAGACTCAGTCTCAAAAAATAGTAGTTGAATGAATGAAACTGGGCGAGTCACTTTGCTGTTACATGCTTCCCTCCGTTTTCTCATTTACAAAATTGAAATAATAATAACTGCCCTACTCATCTCATAAGATTGGCAAGACAAACAGCATTAGGTTTTGAATGTTATCAAGTATCACAAACAGGCATTTGACTACTGGTCTATCTGTTAACTATGTTGGCTTACATGGCAGGCCAGCCAGTGTCAAGTGCTTCAGCCTCCCCTTCTGACACTTTTTGTTTTTCTTTATGGCATAAGTACAGAACTATTTAGTTCCCTCAGACTTATGAAGGGATGTGCTTCCCCAAAATATCAGAAACCAAGACTTGTTAAAAATTCTGGAAGAAGGAAGTCTCAGGTTGGGAAATAAATGAGTTTAGAATCTGCCAAAAAGAAAAAAACGAAAGAGAAGATTCTAATGGTAAACACATGTTCTCACATGGTGAAACAATAAGAAGAGCTCCCTCATGAGTTTTCAGCATTAGATGTTTAATGGCCACACAGAGGCAAGGCACCATGTGGCATCCTCCAAATATTGTTCTCCAGTAATAAATTCCACTAGCTCCCAAAAGAGGTGCCATGGGAGATGTGGAAAAAATTAAAAATAAAAAAGATAGCATTCTTTTTTTTTTTGAGACAGAGTTTCACTCTTGTTGCCCAGGCTGGAGTGTAATGGCATGATCTCGGCTCACCGCAATCTCTGCCTCCCGGGTTTGAGCAATTCTCCTGCCTCAGCCTCCCAAGTAGCTGGGATTACAGGCATGCATCCCCACGGCTGCCTAACTGTGTATTTTTTTAGTAGAGACGGGGTTTCTCCATGTTGGTCAGGCTAGTCTTGAGCTCCCAACCTCAAGTGATCCATTCGCCTTGGCCTCCCAAAGTGCTAGACTTACTGGCATGAGCCACCATGCCCAGCCCAAAAGATAGCATTCTTAAATATCGTGTTACTTTATGTAAATATGCCCATACCCAGCCTCCTCTTCTTGGCTGAAGAAGCCATGTGACTGACGTCATCATGGAGGCTGGGAACACATCATGAAGCATAGTTTCCCTTGGAGATTTATAATACTGTCCCTGGGATCAAGCCCACTGAAGTGCTTAGGCCATGACTGGCATCTAATCAGGATCATGAGAAGTTATAATGTACCACAGGGGATAGAAAACTAGAAAAGGTAATGAAACACATAGAAAACTGTCTAATGCTTTGGAATTTGTTTCTTTCATTACTTCATTTACATATAATTCAATAAAGACAGCTGCATGCCAAATACTTCTCCAACTGCATCTCACTTGTCACAATACTGCAAGGTAAACATTATTATTCTTATTTTTTCCAGAGGCATAATCTGAGACTAAAAGTGGTTAAGTAAATTGGCATGACTTAAGTTCAAGCTTCACGACCCTAACTAAAGCCCTGTCAAACACTTTGCACTGTTCCTCACTACTCACACTTGATTCTGGTCTGGAAGCATGAAGTCATTTGAAAGAGTAATTATTTTCATAGAAAACAGTGGAGGCAGCTCTTTCCACTGTAGCTGCCATGTTTTTGGCTGCCCTATGTCATGCCCAGTCTGGTGGTCTTGGTGGTGGGTGCCCAGTAGTTCGCTGACCAATGCTTCCAGACATGAGAGAGATGGCCTTTGGAACCACATCTTCCATACTTGCAACTTTTTTGTTTGATTGTTTAATAAAATGACCTTGACTTCCTACCTCCCAAACACCCAAACATAGACAGAATTCAAAATGTTGAGCCCCATGTTACCTGGATTTCATCCCCAGTGATCATTTCCCAGGAGCCATAGTGACCCTTTTCCTGTCGGAAGAATAGCACAGCTTCTAAAAAGGCTTGGGCTTCAAATGTCATCTGCTTCATATAATCTAAAGAAAAGACGAAGGGGCATTGAACAAGGTAAAACACTCTACATTTCCCACAGCTCTTCAAGTGCAATGGCTCAGAGACCTAGCACTATCTGAACATGAGAATCCATGGAATTATGAGACACAGAGAAAGTTAAGCAAGTACTGAATTCAAAGTTAATTTGCAGGTAGGTGTGCATCACATTACTGGTTCATTGTCCTAGCTGATAAATTCTATCAGTTACTGAGCATGCTGATTAGGACTGGAAGCAGTCCCATCTCCCTTACCCTCTCTTGTACATGCTTCCCTATCCACCTACAGGCAGTCAGTGACTTTACGCCACCAGCTGTGACACCTCACTCAGGCAGACTGTCCCTTAATAGTGCCTACTGTGCGCAAAGTATATCCTTCCAGTTTCCCAACCAAAACTCCAATTTCTCTGTAACATGATATCAGCTTTCAATACAATATGCATCAACACAACATGCAAATTTATGCAAATGAAGATAATAATGGTTGAGGCTTACAAAGCAGGATAATGTTCATCTAATCACTTTACATATTTCATTGAAAACTCACAAAAACCCTTGAAGAGAGTAGTATTATCCTCATTTTACAGATGAGGAGACTGAGGTACAGAAAGATGAATTAATTGCCTAGCTCATATAGCTAGTGAGTGGCAGAGCCCAGGTGTGAAAGGTGGTTTGATCTCAGAGCTTGCCTCTAGCCATGATACTATATTGTCTCACATACTAATTTTATGGATTCACCCTTCTAAACATATTGGATTTTGAATGGTGTCATATCTGAGGGGTACTATCTTACCACAAGCAATAACTATCTAATGGTGGAATTTCAGGTGTGTTAGAGGGATCTGGGGCTGAATGGCCTTCTCAGAGTTTCATAAGTCATGCTAGGCATGCAGTGGCTTCATTTCCAGCACCTAAAATTGGCTCTTGGGGGACACAGTGATAACAGAACTATAGAAATATACGTAGAGAAATGAACTTTAGAAATAATCTAATCAAATAATAAATAATCAAGCCTTAGAAAGGGGAAATAAAATGGGCAAAGTGAAGCAAGTAAAAAGGCCAAGTTCCCTGACTCTCTTCCTACAAGGTACAAAGCTGTCCTTTAGTAGCATATTTATAGGGCAACATTAGATTGATGATTTAGAGGTGAAGAGGAACCATCAGAGCTTTAGACAGTGGGATTCTTCAGTAAAACACTAAATAGTTGGTATGGTGGACTAAGCAGAACTAAAAGAGGATCAACTGCTTTCAAAGGTGACAGTCAATTAATAGATGGTGGATGACTCTTTTGAGATTAGATCATAAACCTCAGAAACTTGGAAAAGAGAAAACAATTCAAGGCTTAGCCTCTACAAGAGTTGAAGCAGAAGTATTCACAGTGAAGATATCATAAAGTCTATCGAAAACTCCATTTTCAAAAATGTGGAACAGTGGCCAGGCATGGTGGTGGTTCATACCTGTAATTCCAACACTTTGGGAGGCTAAGGATGGAGGATCACTTGAGGCTAGGAATTCCAGGCAAGCCTGGACAACATAGTGAGACCACATGTCTACAAAAAGAATTAGCTGAGCATGATAGCACACGCCTGTAGTCCCAGCCACTCAGGAGGCTGAAGCTGGAGGATCACTTGAACCCTGGAGTTTCAGGCTGCAGTGAACTATGATTGCACCATTGCACCCCATCCAGGGCAACAGAGTGAGACCGTCTCAAAAGAAAAAAAAAGAATGTGGAATAGTAACTGACATTTCTAACACCAACATGGAGATTTGGTCAAAATCTAAATTACATTTTGAAAAAAGAGCATGTTTCAAGAATCACGTTTTTAAATTGAAGTATTTTTGCTTGTTATTTTTCTTGACTTGGCAAGTGATTTAATGTTTAATCTTAGAGGTCTGGAAAACAAAAATTAAAGTCTTGCTATAAAATTGACAATACCATTGGTAGTGTTCTCCCCATAAGGGGATTGTGATATGGGGCTTAGTATACTAGGAGGGTCTTTACCAACTGAGATGGAAACTGTAATTACTACATTGGGATTCAAGACTGACTCATGTGCTCTTATTTTTAACAGCTGTTTTCATTTCCAACCTAAGAAAACAAAGAGATGGAAGGAAATATGGTACTGTATCTGGACGAAGTAAGTATGGCCAGATCTGCAAGCCAGGGAATGAAGTTTTAAATTCTTCATATCCTTATAAGAATCATACATTTACATATTTCCTCCTCTACTGACCTCAGTAACTGCAGGAGGTGCTTAAAATCTTGTCCATTACTTTCTGTATCTATATCAAAGCAAACAATGACACTCCTGCTGATGATTGCATTTTCAAAGATCTTTGGAAAAAAGAAGAAATGGGATTTGGAGATATGGATGTCAGACAGAAGTCAAAGAAGGAAACAGAAGGAGAGCTCGAATGTAATAGTGATGGAAGCGAGGCACCTGAATACAGAAGAAAATAAAAGTATTAGTAATCAAATGGGCTATAAAAGAAATTATAGTCATTGAACAATGAAGCCTCAGAGAATGAGGGCCTGGATCTGAATTCTGGACTCTACCATTCAGACAGACTTAAACTAGATTTTAACTACCTCCTTTCTCTAGAGGAAAAAAGATCTAATCTACTGATTCATCATTGTATTTTCAGCTAATAAAGTATTAAATAAATTAATATACATAAAACGTTTAGAATAAATCTGCCACATAGTAAGTTGCTTTATATACATTTGTTCTTAAGATTATAAGCACAGGTCAATAGCAATGACAGATCATTAAGTAAATGAACGACAAAGATTTGCTTTGTAAGAGGTAACAGTGTACTGCAATGGTAATATAACCTCCCTTTCTTCTAAGTTGTTTGCAAAGGCATTGCTGAATTCAGTCAGAAGTACAGGTGTTTGAGAGAAACCAGATTAGCAGTTATTTGATGAACTTCCTGACAAAGATCTCACGGGAACAAATTCCAGGTTCACAATCACCTACTCTCCTGCCAACAAGCAAATTGCGAATTTCTTTCCATGGCCCTCAGAATCAACAGTGGTTTTTGGCTTTTAAGCCACCTCCTGGCAAGCCAACTTAGGAAAAAATGGCAGGCGTCAGCCCAGATTCTACTCTTCCAGCATCCTGTAATTATGAGAAGGCCTGAGAGACAGATGTGCCAGGGAGCGACTTAGATATCACTACATTCAGCTCCCTCATTTAATGGATGAGGAAACTGGAACTAGAAATGGTTAATTTCCTAGCTGAAGGTCACACAGCTGGTCATTATCAGAGCCAAAAGTTGAAAAAGTGGCTCTGGCATGTCGTAAGCGGCCTTGGCATTCACACTAACTTAAATAACAGACTATGGGAGTTGGAAGTGATCTGAAAGGTCACCGACCCCAAGCTCTCGTTCAATGTTGGGATCCTTCAGAATCCCAGACAGACACTCGTTTGGCCCCGGCTTGATTATTTCCAGTGACAGGAAGCTCACAATTTAATGAAAATAGTTCTTTCCGTCACTGACCTGCTCCAAATTTTCCTTCTATTGAGCCAAAATCTGTTTTTATGGACTCTCTCTCTGAATAATTTCATTTCTCCCTTTCAGAGCAAAATAGACAAGTTTACTCTTCTTCAGATGGTAACCCGAAAAAAAACAGTAATCAGCTGAATATCCTTATGCCTCCTCAACTGTTTTTCAAACAATGTATGTTTTTAATCTTTTTAATTTGACTTTCCCTTTTCCTTCTTTCCCTCAGTGATCCATTCAAATTTATCTATATCTTCCTTAAATTTGGCCCCTACAACTGAATACAATACACGGGGTATTGTCTTACTGGTGCAAATTATGCAAAGTAGAAGGAGACTTTTTTTTCTGATCTCTAACCTCCTTTTTAATACAACTACATCATACTGTTGGCTCCTGTCTTTCTTGAGTTATAAATCCTTGTATCTTTTTCATATAAAACTCTTGCCAATATAAGCCTCTCCTAGCCTGTATTTCTGCTTTTGACATTGAAGGACAGATTTTTAACATTATCCCTATTAAATTACAACTGACTGTGATCAGCCCAGTGCTCCAAACCTGCTGAAATCATTTAAAAACTGTGATTCTGTCCCCTGCCTCTCATATACCACGGTATTGTTCGAAAATCTGGTAAGTTTGCCTTCTATTCTTGCCAACTCATAGATTTAAAAACATTCACCGGATCAGGATGAGGAAAGAGCCCTGGGAAATGATAAGCATTTGGGGAGGTATGGGGGAGGCATTTTGGCCATTCATTCAACAATCACATCCTCAGGACCAAGAACTGTCTAGGAATGCACTATTCTCTTTACTCTCTCCCTACTTCCTCATCTGTGCAGCTGCATGGAAAACTCATATTTGGTAGACATGATTAAGGATGCTGCAAAGAAAGGAAAATTTCTCCAGGCCTCTTGGGGAAAGTTATTCATGGGGCCAGCCAGAGAGAAGCTGCTTTTGTTTTTTTCCACTTATACAGATTTATAACACATCTGAATCAACTGAAACCCCAAAGCTCCAGGGCCTGTGGAGTCATTCTAGATTCTGACTCTGGCTGTGGTGTTGGGACTCCCTGACTCAGGCTGGGTTTGGAAGCTGCCCTGTTATTTTATTTTATCAGTAAGCTTTGCCAAGCCCTGTTAGGTGATCTGCTGGGTGATTTGTGAAAGGTATGTAACAGCATTACTCACTATGCTGCTACAGAGCTCATCTCACTGAGTTACACTTCTAAACTGTCTTTTGCTTCAGGTCAGATGTCACCTTTCCTACGGGAGATGCAGTGAGGCTGTGTGCCCTAGTTTCTTTCTAGAACAAAGAAGGGGCACCAGGGGAAAGTAACCAACATTTATTGAGTCCCTACCATGGAGCATGGACCATGTGAGATGCTTACACACACAGTCTTATAGAATCCTTCTAACAATCCCATCTGGTAGGAATTAATATCCCCACTTTACAGAAGACAGGAAATGGAGTTTGGGGAAGGCTAAATAGTTTCTTTAAGCTAGCACGTGGTCAAGCAATGGCCACTTATCTCTAAAGTCCTGTTATAACACTTTATCAATATAATTTTTAAAAACTTTTTATTTGAGATAATTTTAGATTATCTCAAGTAAGATCTCAAATTTGACATTACCTCAAATTATTAGTTCTTATTTCTCATGCTGTTATAAGAAATAATATAGACATATCCTATATATACCCTTCACTCAGGTTTCCCAAAAGGGAGCATCTTGCAACCCTATAGTACAACACACTACAACCATGAAACTGACATTGTTGCAGTCCAACATTTTTATTCAGATTTCACTAGTTTTATATGTACTCCTGTGTATGTGTGCGTGCATGCTATCCCATTTAATTTTTTTTCACTCTTGTTGCCCAGGCAACAGCACAATGGTGTGATCTCAGCTCACTGCAACCTCCATCTTCTGGGTTCAAATGATTGTCCTGCCTGAGCCTCCTGAGTAGCTGAGATTACAGGTGCTCACCACCACACCCAGCCATTTTGTATTTTTTAGTAGAGACAGGGTTTCACCATGTTGGCAAGGCTAGTCTCGAACTCCTGACCTCAGGTGATCCACCTGCCTCAGTCTCCCAAAGTGCTGGGATTACAGGCATGAGCCATCAGGCTCGGCCTAATTTTAAAGTTATTTTAAAAGAGACTTTCCTTCTCAAAGTTTAAAATAATGTAATTCTAAAGTTTGATCATAAATTAGAGATCACTTAGTCCAAATCTTTCACTTTACAAATGACTGAGGACCAGACAGAGTGTGACATGGCATCACTAAAAATAAAACAAAACAAAACTCCTTCCCTGGAATTAACAATGAATGGTGCTCATTCTAATAAAATGGTAATAAAAGTTTTAACTTTTGTTTAAAAACACATTTATACATGACCAACCTAAGCAAAGGCTTATCACCATATTATAAATGATAACTCTTATGGGAACCAGCCCCATTACTGGGAAGAAATTGGTAAGTTTTCAGAGCTCCCTCAATTATATTTTACAGACTATAATACTAAAATATTAATCTACTGACCAAATCATATCTGTTAGTGGACACAGACCTACCAGAAGGAGAGGAGGAATGTGTCAAGAAGAAATGTATACCCCATGGAGATCCACGGACCCAAGGATGAGTTACAATCATGTTGCTCTAGTTGAAAGTATAAAAATACAAGAACTCACTCTGAGAATATAAAATACTTCTCAAACAAATGGAAGAAAGGTATTTCTAGTAAAGACATTGTTCTGAGACACATTTCTGGCCACACAGAAAAATACTGCATATCTTGTCCAGCTAAAAGGAGTCCATCTCTTGAATTCTTGATTTGTCAATAAATTTTAAAAGACTATTTGTCAACAGTGAAAAGGAAGTGGTGACTACTAGGACAAGTGAAGACAGACTAACCTCATTACCTTCAGATAAACATACTAGATTGATAGATTAGAAGGCTGTAAGAGACGTCCTGTACCTAGGCAACTATTAACATCTTGCGTGATTTTGATTGGCATAGTAAAGAAATTTAGATTGGCTGATGATGCAAATAGACACAATCAAATAGTTAAACCACCTAAATGATGGGCGCTGGGTAAAAGCGCTGAGATTACTGACATCCTAGAGGGAAATCTCCAGAGCACTGCCTTAAAACATGTTCAATCACTCAGAAGAAGAGAGAGAATTACAGTTATGAAATTTTATTTACCAACTACATATGCAGCACTGAGTTAGGCTCTGAGGATACAAAGCTGAAAAAAATATGCTTTTAACTTCAAGTTCCTCACAGTCTAGTGGATGACAGAATCAGGATCCAAAATGAAGTACAATATGAATAAATGAATCTAGCACTTAAGTCCAAAAACACATCCACAGAAGTAAACAATATGTGCGCGATACATAGTAGGCATACAATAAAAGATTGGTAAATAAATTGAATGAATAAAGGTACCAAGTTCGAAGAAAAAAAAAAAAAACCCTGGGGTTTCATTTAGCTGCAAGCTCAGTGCAAGTCAGTCAGGGATGTGATACAATTGTCCACAAAGCATGTAAGGTTGAACCTCAGAAATGTGAAATATAACTGGGACAAGAATGGTCACAGATGTATTCTGAGATATGCTCCTCTGAGCCCATCATTCCACGGCTCTAGCTCATGCTGGACACAAGAATATTTTACAAACTTTTTTTAAAATAAAGAAAAAAGTGGAGTACTTTTGAAGGAGACCAAGTGAATGAGGAATCTCACAGCCTTGGAAAGAAAAAAAATAGAAGGAATAGATCTTTATCTACATGAAGATCTTCAATAGAACAGAAGACTGGATTAGCTTTATGGAGATTCAGATACTAGAGCCAGGGTTGTGTCATCTACAGTACGGCAGATTTCGACTCAACATAAAGAGCAAACTTCTAACATACGGACTTATCTTAAAGTCAAATAGGCTCCAACGGGATATCAAACGTTCCCCTGGAAAAGAAGTACTCCATCTGGGCTGAGTTACCTTGTAGGTGTACAGATTTGCTCAAATCTCTATTATATAGTCTCATGGCATCATGTGCCTCCCCATCACTGTACTTACAGCAGTTATAATATTACAGTGATTAGTGTACTCATGTGAGATATGTCTTTCCCCTAGACTGTAAATTCCAAGAGGACAGGGTGCTGCCATTTGTATTTACCCCTGCATCCCTACCCCCTAGTACATAGTACTTACTAAGTGTTCAAAGAAGGAAAGAAAAAAGGGGATGCAGGAGGAAAAGAAAGAGGTTAAAACACTAGTGCGGGGGGGGCCTGGATTAAATCTCCTATAAAGTTCCTTCTAATTCGAAATTTCATAGTTACAAACAAACCCAGGTTGCAAATGATTCACATTGTCTTAATGACTCTCTTCCGTCCTGTTGTAAAGAGATACTGAAGGGAATCGATGTCCTCTACCCCAGTGCTTCTCAGATTTTGGTGAGCAACAAAATCACCTGGCAGAATCACCTAAAACAGATAGCTGGACCCCAGTCCCAGAGTTTCTGATTCAAAAGATACGGGGCAGGGCCCATGAACTTGAATTTCTAAGAAACTCCCAGGTAATGCTGATGGTGCAGGTCCAGGAACACACTTTGAGAACCATTCCTCTACCCAGCATTAGGAGAGTGGTTCTCAAACATCAGAATCACTTGTAGAGAGGCCGGGCATGGTGGCTCACACCTGTAATCCCAGCACTTTGGGAGGCCAAGGTGGGTGGATTACCTGAGGTCAGGTGTTTGAGACCAGCCTGGCCAACATGGTGAAACCCCATGTCTACTAAAAATACAAAATTAGATAGGCGTGGTGGCGTGTGCCTGTAATCCCAGCTACTCAGGAGGCTGAGGCAGGAGAATCACCTGAACTCGGGAGGTGGAGGCTGCAGTGAGCCAAGATCGTGCCACTGCACTCCAGCCTGGGCGACAAGAGCAAAACTCTGTCTCAAAAATTTTTTTTAAAGAATCCATTCTTGGATTTGCCATAGAGATTCTGATTCAGCAGGCATGGAATTGGATCCAGGAATCTGTATTTAAACAAGCTTTTCAGGTAATTCTGTTGCAGGTGATTTACAAATCACATTTGAGAAAAAAAAAGTAATATGGAAGAAAAGGAGGAAAGTAGAAGACCATGGCTCTTGAACGCTTAGGGTCTTGACCTTGATCCCTCCTTAGCAGGTTACGAAAGGTCTACTCTGTCAACTGATCACCCCCTTAACACAAATGAACCCTTGTACTTAGTCAAAGTGATGGTTAAAAATAGAGCCACAATGAAGCTTTATCAAAAAATACGTGGATAAGGAATCAACACTTCAGGTGGGTTCATGAGGACACCGTTCCAAATAACTAAAACTCTACCCATGGTGGGACCCCACCTCCTCCCTTTGGAAACAGTCATCATTGTCGGGATGTAAATCCCAGATGTAACCCTGATTGATCTTTTTCTCTTTTCTGGTATTCAGTGGATATGTGGAGTATAGCTTGTGTGTGATAGCCTTCTTTTCTCTAGCATGAATGATCTGTTTCTTTACCTTTTTTTTTGTCAAAGCCTCACAGATATGAAAATGACCCACACTCTAGTCTCTTCTGAAAAGTATGGATGGTGGCCAGGCATGGTGGCTCACGCCTGTAATCCCTGCACTTTGGGAGGCTTAGGTAGGTGGATCACCTGAGGTCAGGAGTTCGAAACCAGCTTGGCCAAAGTGGTAAAACCCCCTCTCTACTAAAAATACAAAAAGTTAGCTGGGTGTTGTGGTACATGCCTGTAATCCCAGTTACTCAGGAGGCTGAGGTAGCAGATGCTTGAACCTGAGAGGCGGAGGTTGCAGTGAGCTGAGATCATGCCATTGCACTCCAGCCTAGGCAAAAAGAGTAAAACTGCATCTCAAAAAAAAAAAAAAAAGTATGGATGGTGTCATCAGTTCCCCACCCCCGCCAAAAAGGAAAGAATATTTGCTTCTTTCCAAATACCATCAAAATACTCTGTGCCATGAAGTTGTGATTCATTGAAAATGCTTTCTATACACCTGAAGGAGTTAATCTATCACCCATGTGCCACAGATACCCAAACAAAGTCAGGTCAAGAGAACAATGACACTATCAATTCTTTCCTATCTTCCCCAGACAAATCTATATGGCTTTATATGGGAAGATTTGTATTCTAAGACAGTCAGTGCAAAACTATCTCCCAATCCCTTGATAATTATTTGTGGAGATGCTGCTGAAATGATCTCCGGAGAAAAAAATTACACCCCGAAACCTAGGCAAAACAGATGAAAACCATCTAATTCCCTCTCTAAAAATGTGAATTTGAAAAAGTACCCACTATATAATGTTTTACAGGCAGCTGTGGCCGTCACACACCCAGATTCTCTTTCAGCTCAGACCACAGAAACTGGGTCATGTGCCTTTCAGTGACATTGTGGGCAGCTGTGTGGCTTACTCTCTGCAGGCAAAAGTCTACCACACAACTTGGATGCGATTTAAAGCAAGCTTGAGTGTTCAGACAACAGGGAAAATGCTTCTTTAATCACGACTTGTCCTTCGTTTTTGATGACACTGTCTCTTACTTCTGGAAATGGCTGTTGACAAATGGGTCTTGGTATAATTTGTCAGTGTGGCACACAAAATATTAGGGACATTTTTCCTGCCTGATTCCACGGATTTCCTTCATCTTGTGAAATCAGAACACCTCAGTCTTATCAGCATCCATGAGCGCACGCTTTCTACAAGTAAAGGCAGACAGTAAAATAACTTGGCCAGCTTACATGAGCGAACAAATCACTGGCATTAATTGGCATCATTCATCATATCCTACCCTAACATACCCACAGAGTGTAGCACTGTCTGATGATGCTATCTGGGAATATTCTACTCATCAACATTACCAATGATTAATAACAGCATCTCCCCTGAACTTGTCAGAGGCTTTTACAGTCTACAACATTTCATTTGATTTTCATTGCAATCTCATGAGACAGGTAACACAGATGTCATCATTTCTGTTAGAAAATAGAAAAAACCAAAATTGAAGAAGTTTATGTCATTGCCCAAGGATAACTCATTTTATCAGGTCAGAAAATAAGAATAAAAATAGATACAATATAAATTTCTGGTCCCATACAGATTTAGCTTCAAAAAAAAAACCAACCTATCTTAAAACTTTTAACTGCTGCAGTTTACCCTTGTCTAGGACAATACATCTCAGATTCTTTATTTGTAACCTTTTCCCAAAGACTTAAGAAATTAAATTGACCCATGCTCCATTCTCTTCCTAAGAAGGAGGATGGCAGCCACAGACTCCAGCAAACCCATCAGCCTGCCCTGATCAGAAAGGTGAGAACACTGGGTAATTTCATAGCCCACTCCTTAGATTTGGAGCCGCAGTATTCAATTTAGTCCTCTTAGAGACCAGATTTTTTTTTTTTAACGAGAATTTCGATAGTCATGTACCAATAAAGATAACATCTACATTCCTGACCTATTACAAAAAGCAGGAGTACCGCCAAGAGTTCCCTTTAATTTCTGGGTTATCTGAGCCCACAATGTGTAGCAATTCTGCATAATTGCTTTAAGCTAAAAGACACTAGGAAAGCATTTTGCCTTTGGGGTGGCCAAAGGCCTGGGGCACTGTGCATCATCAGCATGAGTTCTCTCACTACGGGATCCATTTAACTCAGCTTTACGCTTAGGGTAAATAGGTGATTTTATTGTGAAAACTTTAAGCATTACAACTATTTTCAGTAAAGTTCAAGGAGCATCTTGTTTAACAACTCAGCTAACAACAAGTTTAAACAAAATAAGACGGGATTACGAAATGGAATATTATGCAGTCACTAAAATAATATTTTTTTCTTTTCTAGAAATTAAAATAATAATTATGATGACATTATGGAAAAGTAGTTTGGGGATAACTTTAATTGCAGAAAAACAGATTACAGGCCAACTATGGTGGCTCATGTCTATAATGTTAATAATTTGGAAGGCCAAGGAGGGAGGATTGCTTGAGGCCAGGAGTTCAAGACTAGCCTGGGCAACATAGTGTGACCTTGTCTCTACCAAAATTTTAAAAAGAAGTAGATTATAAAATTACATATATATCCTGATTAAGTAATGCAAAATATGAGCAAAGATCAAAAGAGAATGCATAAGAAATGATAGGTGAGTTGTGGGGGATTTGAACTTGTGTCTCAAAGCTTATGAAATGTTATACTATTAATTATCCTTAGGAAGATACAGGCTAATCTAATGACTTTTTTTTTTTTAACTAATCTTCTTAGGACCATGGTTGATATTTGCCTTTCCAGAGTCAAAATTGTCCTGTGCCTCTTAGGATCTCAGAGAGTTCTCGTGAGCATTGGCAGCTGCCAAAGCCCAGCATGCACCATAGGGTCCAATCCTCACGGGGGTCCAATCCACACATGGGGTCCAGTCCACAAAGGGGGTCCAATCCAAGGTGTTTGTAAAGAACTTTAGTGAGTGGAGACTCACACTGAAGTGAGCCTTTCTCTCCCTCAGGACGGGCCGAGCTCCTGCCCAGCTCCTGACTCAGTCCACCAAGCAGTCTCCAGTGTGATGTCAACTGAAGAGGTCATTCTTTTTTCTCCTGAAAGATATTGTTTGGTGTGGCTTAGTCAGAAGAGGTCTCCACTGCCTCCTTCAAATGTTCTGCTTTTCAGGAATGGAGGGAAAATCCTTACAGCCTGGAACACTTTTGAGGCTTGTCACAAATGTCCTTGAAAGCAATATTACCATCCACTGCTTGCCACCAAAACTGGGCATGATCGGGAGACAACACTAGTGTGCGTGTGTCATAGGTGAAGTCGTCCATGACACACCCAGATGGACTTGTGTCCCACTGCACTAGAATGTCCTTGTGGACAAGGACTGACATATTTATCACTGTATCCTCAGGCCACAGCACAGTGTCCAGTGAGAATCAAAAATGGGCACTATTTCCACTTCTGCCTTGTCTCCTGCATGACTCAAGGTGAGTTATTTTGCTTCTCTGGGCCTGATCTCTCATTTCAAGCGAAAGGCTGACATTATGTCTGCTTTCTCAGCTATAATCAACTGAAAGTACAGTTAGTTGTATCCACATTTGGTTGGTGCTTTCCACGACAGTACTTCAACTTAGGGACACAAAGGTCCATCTTCAAGGCCACCTTCTCCTTTTCTTCTCACTAAACCTCTCTCTCTCTCTCTCTCTCTCTCTCTCTCTCTGTGTGTGTGTGTGTGTGTGTGTGTGTGTGTGTGTGTGTGTGTGTGTGTGTGTGTGTGTGTGTGTCCTTCTCTCTCTCTCATCTTTCTCTGGGCTACAGAAAGTCATCAATGTAACTAATGGAAGATATTAAATGGCATGTGTCTTTCATTATATTTCTATTGGACAGCACTTGTCTAGGGTCTCTTTGCTTTCCTCATTTCCTCTTCTACTCCCCTGAATAACAGTTCATTTTGTAGTTATTTCCATTGGGCTTATCATATGGGATATCTAATTAATTAACCTACTAAAATACTGAACATATTCAAATTTGCCACTCATGGTCAATGACAAGATTAGCAAAACTATGAAATATTACATCACAAACTCAAACAATCACATGGGCTTGGCCTCTAAAATATCTTTCTTTTTCTTTGAAAAAGTAGGTCCTTCCTAAACACCTTAATTTACCATTTAACAAATCATTGTGATTTACAAAATCATCTAGTTATCCAGAAAAGCTACTTATTAGTTTGTGTTTGAGTATAAACTGTAAGGTCATTAAGTGATTCTTTCTCAACCAGAAATTTTTCTTTCATAAAATGCTTCAGAACAAAATAAATTATACCCTTTGTATAAATCAAGACTATACATTGGAATACAGGTCAGTTCTTGACTATCCTTGTTAACTACTGATAAAGCGATGACAATCATTCTTCAAACTTCATATTTGCTTCTGTACTGATGTTAATGAAGCCTAATTTGCATTTACATTTGAATTCAAATGAGTCTGATGTTCCAATGATTCATCCTATTTTAAACAAAAAGCAAATTTGCCTTTTGAGAACTAACTTGTGCCCAGCTATTCTATGTTCCTTACTTCCAGTGAGAGTAGATGGCATCTCAGACCAACTGGCTGAAAATGCTCACTTTTCTTTCTTCCCTTCCCATGCTTCTTCCCACTGAATCTTCTCCCACTCTCAACACACACATACACATGTGCATACACGCAAACACACACATCTTTCTCTGTGCTGCAGAAAGTTATCAATACTTTGTCTTAAAGGCCTCTCCCAAGGTAAAAGAAGGGAAAATGGGAAGTCTCTTTGCCTTCCCATTAAGACTCTAGACCGGTGCTATCCAAAAGAAATATAATGAAATATATTTCATAGAATGAGATATAATGAAAGCCATGCATGCAATTTAAAGTTTTATAGTAGCCACATCAAAAAAATAAAAAAGAAGATTAATGATGTTTTATTTAACTCCAAATATCTGAAATATGTAATCAATATAAAAATTATTGAGATTTTTACATTCCTTTTTTAGTACTAAGTCTTTGAAATCTGCTGTGCCTTTTATACCTACAGCACATCTGAGTTCGAACTAGGGACAGTGTGATTATTAACCACATGGGGCTATGGCTGCCATATTGGACAGTACACCCTAGATGCTTGTGGTTTAAGAGTATGTTGTTTATGTGAGTGGGGACAGAGAAGGAGGCAATGACAGAGAGCATGCCACTATACACCTGACCATGTTCAAACAGCCTCATTACAAAGGGATCTGTTTTATATCAATAATGAAGGAAGAAACTTGATTTTTTCTATAATTCATCATTACATGCATAGCACAGCTTATCTAATAGAACAATCCCAGGATCAGAATAATACACAAAATTAAGGAATAAAATAACCTGTAACAAGTCCCTATGTGGATTAAGGTTAGTTCAAGTTCAAGACCCTCGAAAATGATATCTCACTCATAGACCCTACCTCATGAGCAGTGAGGAATGCTGGCGGCTTTAACTTTGAGGGTTCTCTAACAACAATGCCATATGGTAATATTCCTGCTCAGTTTGGTAGAAAACTGCTAACCAGCAACAGATAAATGAGATCATTTCCAAACAGGATACAGCCTTACAACAATCCGCTATATTTCTAGTAACAGATTGTTCACCCTGCTCCTACTCTCCACCAAAAAGAACAGCTAAAATGCTTGATGGATTTGGATGCCCCCTGTAGACAATCTCAGTAGTGGGTACAGACTTGGATCACATATTGTGATTAACTCATTCCATGGAACTATTTGAAAAAAATGGTCCGATGATCTAATTCCCTTACAGTAAAAAAGAATAAAAGAAGAAATAAAAACAAAACCTCTTGTGTCAGAAATGTCAAAGCTTTTGCAGGAATGTGTGTGTGTGTGTGTGTGTGTGTGTGCACGCGCGCATGTACGGAGGCTCGTTCACATGCACACATCTCCTGTGATGGTGTGTTAATAAGGAGTAAATTCTTCTTGGGCATTCACAGTTCCTAATTGCATTTTGTGTTTATGGAAGGCATAATGGAATCATAGAACTAGAATGGACTTTTAATGTCCAATCAATTTCCCTATTAATAGGGCAATATTTAGTTATTAGACAACTAGTGACTAGTTACTAGCTATTAAATAGTTGTAACTAGTTACAACTACTGACTTGTTACTAGTTAGTTGTGACTAGTTACAACTAGTGACTAGTAATTAAGGTTGTAACTAGTTACAATTAGCAACTGGTAACTACTGACTTGTTGCTAGTTGACTCGTTACCAGACCAGTTACTAGTTATGACATTACCACTAGCGGACAGTTACTAGTTGTCACAACTAGTGACTAGTTACTAGTTGTGATTACTTACAACTAGTAATCAGTTACTAGTTAGTTGTAACTAGTTGCAAAGTAACTAGTAACTGGCCGCTAGTGGTAACTAGTCACAACTAGCAACTAGTCACTGGTGGTAGATTTACTAGTCACACCTAATCACTAGTCACTGATTGACTAGTTACAACTATTAGTTACTGATTACTGGTTGTTAGTCACCACTAACCTAACTAGTAACTGCCGAATAGTGGTAATTAGTCACAACTAACTAGTAATTGGTTACTAATGTTAACTAGACACAACTAACAACTAGTCACTAGTTACCAGTTACTAATTGTAACTAGTTACACCCTTAATTACTAGTCACTAGTAATAACATGTCACAACTAACCAGTAACTGGTCACTAGTGGTAACTAGTTACAACTATAATTACTAGTCACTAGTAATTTGTCACAACCAGTAACTGGTCACTAGTGACTAGTCACAACTAATCACTAGTCACTAGTTGTGACTACTTACAACTATTTAATAACTAATATCTGATTACTAGTTGTAAGTAGTCACTAGTAATAGTCACAACTAACTACAATTATTAGTTGTGACTAGTCACTAGTGACCAGTTACTTGTGACTAGTTGTTACCAGTTACCTGTGACTAGTCACTGAACAGTTTAACTGGTTATAACTAGTGACTAGTAACTGAACAGTTGTAACTAGTTATAAGAAGTGAACTGTTGTAACTGTTACAACTAGTGACTAGTAACTGAGCAGGGTAACTAGATACTTGATACTTATAATTACTGAACAGTTGTAACTAGTTACAACTAGTGACTAGTTACTGAACAGTGTAACTAGTTACTGAACAGTTGTAACTAGTTACTAGTTATTAAATAGTTGTAACAGCATATAAAATATTTTAGACCAATTCTCATTATTAACTATAAAAGCTAATTTTTATTAAATAATGTGGGTTTACATTACAATCAAGAACATTTCTACAGGTAGCATCCTTAGTAGCTGGGCATATCATTGAAAAGTCATTACTGTGTCTTCTCAGAGCTTTTCTTTCAAGCTGAATAATACAATTAATGCTAGTGTTCCTTATAGGCTTTGTTTTTTAAGCCCATACTTAATTTTGTTTAAATCTTCTCTGATAGCACTCTATATCTCCACATTCTCTTCAGTTCTAGGCTGGGCATAGTCTCTCTATTTAATTCTGTGATTCTTTAATACAATGTATGTTATGTGTTACCTGCCCTCTCCTGCTTCAACCCCAGGACTCCTAGACCCCCTTAATCCACTCAACGATTTTTTCCACAGCATTTACTACATTCTATCATGCTACATATTTTCGTTATTGGGTTTATGGTTTATTTTCTGTTTCCACCATTGGCCCCTATCTAGAATATAAGTGTCACAAGAACAGGCATCTTTGTTTTGCTCACTGCTGTATCCTGAAAGCCTAGAATAGAACTTGGCACACACTACATACTCAATAAATATTTGTTGAATAAATGAATGTAGATCTGATCAGTGTAGATTACCAGTTTCTAATTAAGCTTAAATTAATGTATAAGTATTCCTCTACACCTATGTTTCTGGCTGATTGGTAAGTATATTGGGCGAGATGAAATTAAATGTCTAAATTAAAAATAAACATTTACTGTGTTACAATATAAATGAAAGCAAATGGGTTATGTGGTAATACTACTCTTTCAAAAGTGTTATTCTTCAGTATCAAGGATTGGGGATACTGATTACTTCTGACTTATTCTCATATTTTTCTAGGTATAGATGCTGAAGCCACAAGTCTAGAATGTTCAGTTAGGTTCACTCACTTCTCAATTTAAATGTAAGTATTAAATATCAAATCTACTTTAGGTTCCTGATGGACATAATCATTTATTTTATAAGTTAGATTTTGTGGTCTTAGATTTTAAAATATTGAGCCTACATGCCATCTGGAGAAAAATGACCAAGCTTTCATTTTTTAAAATGGCAATCTTATTCATAAGGATCTATTTTTGATCAGCATTTTCTCCCCAATGCTTATTGTAGTACCTAACATATAGTAAGGACTCTAAAAAATCTTTATTTATTTAATGAAAAATTCATTCTGGCAAACTTTGAAAAATTTGGTCATGGACATTTAGAAAGAAAGCAACAAAGATGACACATTCAAAACATGGAAAAAATGTTTAAGCTGAAAAAAAGGTGATAACTAATTGATGCAGAAATGAGAAAAATGATAATTCAACCAAATAATTCCTCCTGTCACCTAATCATTATTATATATTCACTCACTCCCCTAACACTGGTTGAACATATTATATGTATGAGTCACTGTGAGGGATTCTCTGAATACAAGGGAATAAGATTTGGTTCATAGGCATGAAGTTTGTGTGGGAGAGAATAATAAATCCACCACCTGTTCCCCATTGGATCCCTGGCAGTCTGAACAACCACAAGCCAGGTGCCCAGTAAGTGTTTGGTAAAAGAAGTCATAATGATCTACAACACAACAGTGAGTTGATAAATGCTGTTAGTGAAAGCAATGAGCCATGGGAGTCTGGTTTGGGATATGGATGTTTTCATGGAACAGGGAGGTAAGTAGACATGGGTGGACTGAACTGTGGCGGGTGGCAGGTTCTCAAGGCAAAGAAGAGCATAACCCAAAGCACAGAGGCAAGCCACAGAGCACAGTGTCCTCATCACACAGCATTTCCTGTTTTAAACACCCAAGTTATGAAATCTTCAAACCCATCCTAGAAAAAGTTCTTAATTTTTATTAGGTGTACACATAAAACAATGTGGCTATAAAGACTTCCAATAGACAGAGTGTAAGGTGATGGGTTCTGGAGTCTGCAAGGCTTAGGGGCTTCCTAACTGTAATCAAGATGCTATTGTGTGAGGTGTGACACCATGAACAAAGGCCTGAGGACAGAGCCTGCACTTGGTAAGTTCTCTAGCTTCCAGTGACTTTCCTTCCTCTCCTTTGCCATGTCCTAATGGCAGCCTTGAGCTTAGGACAGCTGGGAAAAGCACACTACAACATTTAGTCTGTCCCCATGAATGTGAGTGTGGCCTTCAAAATGAATGTTTAGGATCCCCCACTGAATTTGATATGTAAAATTTTGATAATATTTTCTAAAAAAAACTTATAAATTAATTTGATTGTAATTAGAAACCCAGCAGACATTAGGGAATAATTAGCTACAATGAATGTAAATTCACAATGAGAATATATACCTAAAAATGATCAAGTATTATACAAATGAATTGTAAGTGGAAAATTTGCTTATTAAAGACTACACATGGACGGGAACAACCAGTATCAGCCATTCCAAAAACATACCAAAAGGTAAAGAGCATCACCATAATGAAGAATCTACATCAACTAATGGGCAAAACAGCCAGTTAGCATTACCAGAAGCTGTGATTTTCGTCTGTGATAAAACAGACTTTAAAACAACAAAGAACACAAGAAACAAAGAGGGACATTACATGGTGGTGAAGGGATCAATGCACCAAGAAGAGCTAACGATCCTAAATATATACGCACCCATTACAGGAGCACCCAGATACATAGG